>PVHX01003790.1:0-36615 GCA_004024805.1 Geosciurus inauris
GTACGGGGGATTGAACTCAGGGACACTCAACCACTGCACCACATCCCCAGCCCTATTTTGTTTTATATAGAGACAGGGTCTTACTGAGTTGCTTAGTGCCTTGCCATTGCTGAGGCTGGCTTTGAACTCACAATTCTTCTGTCTCAGCCTCCCAAACTGCTGGGATTACAGGTGTGCACCACGGCGGCTGGCTTGGTATAGTGCTTTTCATTTCAAGTGCCATATTTTCTTGGCAGTAATTTTTAACTATTTCCCCTTGTTTTTTGCATCTGTGTGGTAAAATCTCTTCAAAACAGAGACTTAGTAGGGATAGTTTGTTATACAGCAATAGATAACCAAATTGTTTCTCTGCCTTTTTCCTCTATGCCATTAGTCATTTTTCCCCACAAGAACAAGTCAGTTGGTTTGTAGAATAATCCACATTCTTGATTTTCCTTGTGACTTCATTGAAGATGGTACCCCCTTAATTACACAAAGACCCAGGAGAAACTGAAATTACTTTCATCAAGGGTTTGATTAAATTCCTAGCCAAAGGCCATCTTCTTTCCTGGCTTGGCTTGGGTATTGAGGGGTTGTGGGAGTCATAGGGTTACAAAGACAAATTGGATATTGTTACTTTGCTCAGCTGCTGAAGTGATGAAATAGGTAGAAAGTTAAAGCAATTGACCTTGGCTCTAATTTTGTGTTATAGTTGGTCTTTGATTCACTTATACCACCTAATTGGGTTTCCCTTCTTCAGTTTTTGCTCCCTTCCAAGCAATTTCTCAGCAGTTATGATTTTTATAAAATGTAAATTAGATCTAATTATGTGTCTTCTCATCAAACCTTTTATTGGCTTCTCAGGACACTTAGACTTGATCCACCCTTTTTAACAGGGCTCAGCATGGTCTGGTCCTTGTCTGCCTCTCCATATCAACTGTACTCACTAAATCTTATGTATACAGATGCTCATTTATGTACAAATATTTCTGTACTACCTATTATGTAACATACATTGTTCTAACCAAAAGAGAGAAAAACACTCATGGAACTTAAGGTCTTATATGCAAATGGTTCCAGATCTTTCCTACCACAGGGCCTTTGCACAAACTAATTTTTCTGCTTAGACTGTTTTGTTTTTCACTCATTTTTTTCCTGTTATTTTAAAAAAATATTCTATGCCCCCTGTAGAATCCTGTTTATTTCCTTCATTGTTTGTAATAATTCATGAGGCTAGCATCATGTTCATTTCGTTCACTGCTTAGCTTAGCATAATAAGTGCTACCACATGGTAGGAGCTCAATAAACATTTGCTAAAACAATTAAGACTCTAGATACATTTTTATTGTAATGATTCATTGATGATCAAATTGTCTGAACAGCCTTTGTGTTAGTCAGCTTTCTGTTGTGACAAAATACCCTAGATAAATTAACTTAAAGGAGAAAATATTTATTTTGGCTCATGGTTTCAGAGTTTTCAGTCCATGGTCACTTGCCCCAGTTGCTTTTAGGCCTGTGGTAAGGCAAAACATCATGGTAGAAACGTGTAATGAAAGAAAGCTGCTCATATTTTTGTGGCCAAAAAGCAAGGAGACAGAGAAAGGAAGGGGCTAGGGATAAAATATAACCTGTGAGGGTCCCCCAAAGACCTAATTCCTCTAGCTATGCTCCACCTCCTAATAGTCCATTAAGTTATGAATCCATAGATGAGGTCTGAGTCCTCTTACTCCAATCAGTTCTCAAAGACCACCTCTGAGCACTACTGCATTGGGGAATAAACATTCAACAAATGAGTGAGTCTTGAGGGACATTTAAGGCCCAAACAATATCAACTCTGCCATTTAAAAATAATCATTTTATGGGCTGGGATTGTGGCTCAGTGGTAAAGCGCTTGCCTTGCATGCGTGAGCCACTGGGTTCGATCCTCAACACCACATAAAAATAAAGATATTGTGTCCACCTGCAACTAAAAAAAAAAATTAAAAAAAAATAAATAAAAATAATCATTTTATATGTACCCTTTTAGAAAACAGAAGAAAAGTCCCTAAATTATGATTTTTGGGGGGCTGGGGTTGTGGCTCAGTGGTAGAGCGTTTGCTTTGCACATATGAGGCACTGGGTTTGATCCTTAGCACCACATAAAAATAAATAAAGACATTGTGTCCATTTACAACTAAAAAATATTTTTAGAAAATTATGATTTTGGGTTATCGGATTGGCTACCTGAGTTATTTTGATCTTGGAAAAATGAGCCATATGATAATACCATGGAGACAAAAACCATAATTCTGAAAGACTCCACTACTATCCCCAAGCATATGGTGCTAGCTTCCCTGCTGCTTTGGAGGTTGAACCCAGAGCCTCATACATGCTAGGCATGTGCTATACCACTGAGCTAAATCCCTAGCCCTGTTTATTTTTTGAAATACAGTCTTGCTAAGTTGCCCAGGATAGACTTGAACTTACTTGAACTCTTGCCTCAGCCTCCTGAGTATTTGAGATTACAGGTGAGTGCCTCCACACCCAGCTGGTGCTAGTTTTTATAACACTCTAAACATATAAAAAGTATATATAGTTTCAAATATTTATCAGCCTACAGTAATATAATTCATGGATGAGGGAAAAAACAAACGTACTAAACTGGACAAGCAGGTTTTTCAGTGTATTAAAGTCCAAAGGTGGCAAAGGTATAGTTAAACGAGTTCAGCAAAAATAAAGTGCTACAAGAACAGTGATGAAAGCAGACAAAGTCCCTTACTGAGAAATGTATTGTTGTGGAGACACAGATATTATATTCTTGAACAAGTGGCTATAGGTCACAGACTGCTGTGTTGACAACAAAGGGGATCAAATTAAAGAGGACGGATAGATTTTTTTTTTTTTTTGGTACCAGGGATTGAACTCAGGGGCATTCGACCACTGAGCCACATCCCCAGCCCTGTTTTGTGTTTTATGTAGAGACAGGGTCTCACTGAGTTGCTTAGTGCCTCGCTTTTGCTGAGGCTGGCTTTGAACTTGCGATTCTCCTGTCTTAGCCTCCCAAAGTGCTGGGATTACAGGAGAATGGATAGACTCTTATAGATCCATTCCCACTACTAGAACACAAGTCTAAGCATAAGCTTTAGCCTCATCCATATAAATTCCTTTTCATTCTGTTAACAAATTACACACAATGAACACAGAATATATACATTCACAAAACTTAAAATTTCTAGACTAGATTAAGAAACAAAGATCAAGGGTATATTTTTACAAATGGCTAGTCTTCTATGATAGGGTAAACTACCTAACATAGTTACTTCATATTGGACTTAACACATAAGAATTATTATTATTATTATTATTATTATTATTTATATTTTTTAGTTGTAGATGGACACAGTGTCTTTATTTTGTTTATTTATTTATGTGGTGCTGAGGATCGAACCCAGTGCCTCACATGTGCGAGGCAAGCGCTCTGCCACTGAGCCACAACCCAGCACCAAGAATTATTATTATTATCATTATTTTGGTACTGGGGACTGAATCAAGGAGTGCTTTACCACTGAGCTACATCCTTAGTATTTAAAATTTTTTATTTTGAGACAGGGTCTCTCCAAGTCGCTTAGGGTCTTGCTAAATTGCTGAGGCTGGCCTCAAACTTTTGTGACCCCCCTACTTCAGTCTCCCCAGTTGCAGGGATTATAGGTATGAGCCACCACATCCAGCAACACGTAAGATTTAATTTGAAGAAAGGATTCTATTACTTTGAAAAGTCTAAAACTGCTTGTCTAAAGGATGGTAGCAAATAGATGTGGATTAAAAATGTGATAGTATTTAAAAATGCTTTGGTTGACCTGCATAAATGAGGCTACAAATTATCAAACATTTCATGGCACACAAAGATCAAGAATACAGAAAATGTAATATACAGAAGTATTTTTTGTGGTACTTGGGATTTAACCCTGGGGTACTCTACTACTGAGCTACACTCCCAGCCCTTTAAAGGAAAAAAAAAAGTGTTTTTAAAATTTTGATACAGGTCTCACTAAGTTGCCCAGGCTAACCTTGAACTTGTAATCTTCTGGCCTCAGCTTCCTGAGTTGCTGGACAAAAGTATGCTTTGTATTAATGTACTAATTAGCATATTGCTGACTTCTGAAACTTACTGACTTACAAATAGGCTTCAAAGAGGTACATTTGAGTTCAGGGTGTTATTTCTATCTGAAAACTCTCTGTCTAGGAACCCCAAGATGTGCTTAATACAAAAAGACTTATATAAAAAAGACTGGTTGTCCTTAATGCTTAAAGATTGTGTAGATAGAACAGTGCATACCTTGCTTATAGTCCTCCCCATATTTATGATATATAGTACCATTTTACTGTTCACAGCCGTGAATTCTCTTGTTAGGACTCACCTTAATCAGTTTGGCTCCTATACCAAAGTACCATAGATTAGATGGCTCATAAACAATTTGTCATAGTTCTGGGGCTGAATTCTGAGATCAGGGTGCCAGCATGATATGATTCTGGTGAGGATTCTCTTCAGAGTTGTAGACTGCTGACTTTTTCTATTTTCTCATGGTGGAAAGAGAGGTAAACTACCTCTCTGGCCTTCTTTTATACAGGCACTAATTTCATTCACAAGGGCACCACTTTCATAACCTAGTTATCTCCCAAATACCATTGCAGTGGGGATCAGATTTCAACACATGAATCTTTGTGGGAGAACACAAACATCCATAGCAGACCCTATTTCTGATTTTGGTCCCATTTTTTCCTAATGGGGTTAAATGATACTTTTTTATTAAACATAAATTTATTTCTCTCCTAAAACTGTTGACTGTCACCATCCTGCTGTCTGCTTTGGACTAAGGGTCAAGTATTTCCAAGTCTCTTCTTTCTTAAAATTAAACAATACCACAGATACAAACAAAAGACAATTTGGTTTTGGTTTTTGGTGCTGGGATTGAACTTAGGGCCTTGTGTTGCTAAGCACAACACTCCACAATGAAGCTGCATCCCCAGGCTAGAACAAACTGTTTCTCCAATATACTTTCCTAAAGTAGAATAAATAGAGTCAAGAAGTCACTTCAAATTAAATGAATTATTCAAATTACTGAATGCAGAGACTGAATCAAGATAGATCATTAATGATTTTGACCCTTTAACTAGCTCTGCAATGATTCCCCATCATCTAATGAAGTTCTCCAATTTTTTTTTTTGTGGTACTGGGGATTGAAACAATGGACACTTTATCATTGAGCTACACTCCTAGTCCTTTAAGAAAATTATTTTTGGATATTATATGACTAAACAAAGGCTGTTTTGCTATTTTAACTTTTTCCCTGTAGCCCAATCTTACAGTAATTATTTCCCCCTCACTGGTGTTGGGGATTGAACCCAGGGGTGCTCTACAGCTTAGCTATCCCAGTCTTTTTTTAAAAATTTTGAGGCAGGATCTTGCTAAGTTGTGCAGGCTGGCCTTGAACTTGCAATCCTCCTGCCTCAGACTCCCAAATCACTGGAATTACAGGTATGTACCACTGTGCCTAGGTAATAATTAGTTAAACAAACAAAAATAGAGTTACTTTATGTGTTTAAATAATGTCCCAATTTATATCGAAATTTTTCTCAACTCTTGGACCTGGAATTAAAAAGTTTTTTTTTAACTTCCTTTATTTAATTATGATTGTAATTTCTGTGAGGGAAAGGATATAGTTAGTACCACAGCTCAATGCTGGTGGATACTGGAAAATTTAATGATGAACCTATGGTTTGGTATATTCTTTTATGAAGGGAGTCTTATTGTCAATATAAAGGGTTATAGTATAATCTTATGTTGCATAAAGTATGTTTCCTTCCTTTTTCCATAATTAATTCCAGTAGTCCTTTCAAAAGGTGAGGTATGGATAGAGAGAGTGTTTGCAATGTTGGTCTATAGGTCTTTTGTACCTAAAGGTACTCTGCATCTTTGGAAAAACAGTGATAGAGAGGCATTCTGAGTTGTGTTCAAAGTATTGGTATTCAGGTGGGTGCTTGTAATATACACTTGTATCCCAGCAATTTGGGAGGCTGAGGCAGGAGGATTTCAAGTTCAAAGCCAGCTTCAGCAACTTAGCAAGATCCTTTCTCAAAATAAAAAATAAATTTTAAAAAAGGGCTGGGGATGTTGCTCAGTGGTTAAGAGCCTCTGGGTTCAATTCCTGGTACCCAAAACCAACCAACCAACCAAACAAACAAAAAAACCCCGAAGTATTGGTGTACTAATACATTCAGAAACAATGATATTGACTGAAATGCACATATTGGTATAACTTGATTCATCAGAAAGCTAAAATTTTGACTTTTTACCTGTGGATGTACCTTTGGACTATTATAAAATGATTCCTTCAAAGTTCTTAGAAAAAACAAATTGGTTAATTAGATTTTAGGCTGAGTTACTGATTCATCCATTCCATAAACATTTGATGAATGTCTGGTGTATACAAGGCAGTGTACTAGATTCCAGGGATACACTGGTTAATCATGGGGAATAAAATATGTCCTTTATTCTCATGGAGCTTTACTGTTTACTGAGGAAGACAGGCAGTGAAAATCAAATAACTGTAAAATGATTACAAACTGTGATATGTGCTCTAAAAGAAACAAAAAGAATGCTGTGGTAGAGAATGATTAAAAAAAAAAGACCACTTTAAACCAAGGAATGTCCTCTTTATGACATTTAAAAGAGGAAAAGTGCAAGGGAGGTGACTATTCCAGTCAAGAGAAATAGTCTGGGCAAAGGTTCAGAGGCATGAAAGAGCATGTTCAAGAAACAGAGAAAATGAGTATGTCTGTAGCAGGGTGAACATTGCACAGTGTGACATGAGATTTTCAACTATTTTTTCACAACATAAAGGTAAAAATAAAAATCCTAGAGCAAATGGAACCAACCTAGGTGCCCTTCAACAGATGGATGGATAAAGAAAAAGTGATGTATATAAACAATGGAATATTACTCAGCCATAAAGGAGAATGAAATTTTGGCATTTGCCAGTAAATGGATGGAACTGGAGACAATTCATGCTAAGTGAAATAAGATAATCTCAAAAAAACAGAGGCCGAATGTTTTCTCTGATACGCAGATGCTAACACACAATAAGGGGGCAGGGAGGGAAGAATAGAAGTTCATTGGATTAGACAAAGAGGAATGAAGGGAAGGGAGGGGAATGAGAAGAGGAAAGACAGAATGGACTGGACAAAACTTTTCTATGTTCATATATGAATACATGACCAGTGTTAACTCCACATCATGTACAACTGAAAGAATGGGAAGTTATACTCCATGTATGTATAATATGTCAAAATACATTATACTGTTATGTATAACAAATTAAAAAAAATCCTAAAGCAAGAATCAGAAAGCTATATCAGGCAAATCCATCCTGCCTCCTATTTTGATAAAGCTTTATTGGAACACAGGTATGCCCATTCATTTACATATCATCTATGACTTCTTTTGTGCTACAAGCAATAATTGCTAGAGACTACATGGTTTGCAAGACCGAAAATATTTATTATTTGGCTGTTTACAAAACAAGTTGTTGGCTGTTGCCAAGTGTGTTAACACATGCCTGTAATCCCAGCAACTCATGAGCTGAGACAGGATTCCAAGTTTGAGGCCAGCCTCAGCAACAAAACAAATCACTGGCTCCTGTTCTAGAATATGGACTAAATAAGAACTGAAAGCACAGAAGTTGAATAGGTTAGGCTTTCTTAAAGCATAAAACTAGTAATTATAAGGGGTAGTAATTGCTTCAAATGAGAAAGATATAATGGTAAGATCAATGTGGTAAAGGTAGAATTTTGAGAAGCTCATGTCATAAGGGAAGTAGAAACATCTATAAGGTCAGTATATGGTTGCATAAAGTACAACGAACCTAGAAGAAAGAATTTCTTTCTTCATCCAAGATGGTTAGGAATCTTAGCTAAAGACAGAGAATAGTATATTCGCAGAGTGAAAATGCTGTTCAGCTCAAGAACACAGGAGAACACCATGTACAGAGAAACCAGCTTTTAGTGGTACAGAGGACAACTCTAAGCACTGCTGATACCCATTTACTATGACCAGAGGTTTGAGTATGTTTGCTTAGCATCTATTTCAGTAATTAGCAAGGGAAGGGCTATTAAAACATACAAACAAAGCTTTCACAAGCTACCTCAACAAAATTAAGCCACTCTTCTAGATTAGAAGTCAGCTTGGTAGACTGTGAGTTATATCTGACTCATAGTTGTTTTGTTTGGCTTGCATAGTTTCTTAGGAAACTTCAGGCTTAAAAAAAAAAAAAAGCTACATATTTAGCAAGTAGGACCATTTTCCTTCCATATGAGAACAATCAGCTTAAGCTGAGAAGCAAATGAAAGGCAGGTAAAGATGGTCCCTGACTTATTCTGGTTCAACTTCCAATTTTTTGACTTTATGATGGTGTGAAAGTGATATGCATTCAGTAGAAATAATACTTCAAAATTTGAATTTTGATATTCTGAGGCTATTAATATACAGTCTGATACTCTGGTGATGCTGGGCAGTGGCAGTGGGACACAGCTTCCGGTCAGCCACAGGATCACAAGGAGCAACAATCAGTGCTCTACGGTTTACTCTGTAATGTTGCCAAGTTATGGTGCTTGGACGGTTAGCTGTATTAAATGTATTTCTGATATATGATATTTTCAATTAGGATATTGTTTATTGGGATGTCACTCCATGGTAAACTGAGAAAGTATTTGTATTTCCAGTTTGCCACAGTTCACACAACTTTGTGTTACCTTACATTCCAACTACCCCTTAACTGGCTACAGTTCGATTGTGTCACCATCAAATCATCAAAATCCAAGTGTTGAAACTTTTTTTGGGGGGGGTACCAGGGATTGAACTCAGAGGTACTCAATCACCGAGCCACATCTCCAGCCCTATTTTGTGTTTATTTAGAGACAGGGTCTCACTGAGTTGCTTAGCACCTCGCCGTTGCTGAAGCTGGCTTTGAACTCAAGATTCTCCTGTCTCAGCCTCCCAAAGTGCTAGGATAACAGGCATGTGCCACTGCACCTGGCCAGGTGTTGAAACTTAGGTGTTGAGGTTGGTTTTGAACTCACGATTCTCCTGTCTCAGCCTCCCAAAGTGCTAGATCAAAGGCCATGAGGAGTCCTTCTTAGTGATTGGGATTAAGGCCCTTATAAAAGAGGCATCATGAAGCAATTAGGCCCACTCATCCTTCCACCTTCCATCACATGAGGACATGGAGTTTCTCTCCTCAGGGTCCTGCAGCTTTCATCAGACAACGGAATCCCCAGGGGTCTTAGCCTTGGCTATCCTAGCTTGAGAGAATAAATTTCTGGTCTCTAAAAATTTTCCAGTCCCAGAAGTTTTGTTACAGTAGCACAAAATGGGCTAAAATACCTACCAAGACAGTTAGCATATAAATCTATATGTAACCTGTGGTTCTCTATAAAGATCACAAACCTGTATCCTATTAACTTTTCAACATATGTTTATTGAGCTATGCCTATGCCCCAGATACTATGCATGCAAACATAAATAACACATTTCTACCCTTGATCCTAGGCAGAATAATGATGGCACAAAGCAATGATCAACTCTGATTTGGAAGACTAGGAAGCATATGACTAGGGAGATAACTTCAGCCAAATTTTGAAGGATAAATAGAACTTTGCTAAGGTATGAAGAAACAATGTATACATAGTTCCAAAAAGATGAAATAGAGGGAAGCAGAAGGTGAGAGAGTTAGGAGTGCTGGGATTGTATCAAGAATGGCTTGTATGGCTACATTAAAAAGTATGACTTTCATTCTATGTGTAAGAGGGCATTACTGAAGGAAGTGAAGCATAACCTGGTTTATGTATTATTGGTAGTAGCACAGTACATAGTTTATAAGACAGAGGACTGGAGACAGAACAGTTAAGAAGAATATTGTGTGTTGACAAAATACAAGTTGATTAGAGGCATGAAGCAATAGTGAGAATGAAGATGACAAATTGACTAGGGATGGGATGGTGACTGAATGTGAAGGGTGAGAGAATAAAAGGTGTCAAGAAGGTCCCCAGGTTTGTAGCCTGAAAGACAAAGTGGATAAGAAATGCAATAGAATGATACTTGGGAGGATGAGAATGGGTGGTATAAAGCTGGAAGTGTCTGTAGTTACACAGATGATAATGTCCACTAAGCACCTAGCTATGAGTCAAAAATCAGGAGGAAGGTCAAGGCAGGAGAGAAAGAGCATTTATGAGATACTAAAAGACACTATGATGAAAAATATTAAAGTATGCAGAATGAGATTAAAAAGGAATGCATGTCCCTAAGTATCTCCAACGCTGTCAAACAAAAAAGAAGGAGCAAAGTATGGTAGCCTGGATGCAGAAAAGCAGGTAGATGTAATGACCTGTGGCTGGGGTTAGTACAGAGATGAAGAGAATTAGAGAGCAGGGAATTGAGATGCTGGCAAATGCTCAGTACAAATAATATAACATAGCTGGATGTGGTGATACACGCCTGTAATTCCAGCTACTTGGGAGGCTGAGGCAGGAGGATCACAAGTTCAAACAGCCTAGGCAACTAAGCAATGTCAAAATTAAAAATAAAAAGAGTGAGAGGTGTGCTCAATAGTAGAGCACCCTTAGGTGCAATCCCGACTACTGCAACAAAAACAAAAACACAACCAAAATGCAAAACAAATAATATAATACAGGTTCTAGCTAGATAGGGAAGAAAATAGAGATGGAATGAATCAGTGCAGGATTGTCAAATCTGTTGGGAGGAAAAAATGCCTGCAGCCGGGCGCGGTGGCTCAAGCCTGTAACCCCAGCACCTAGGGAGGCTGAGACAGGAGAATTGTGAGTTCAAAGCCAGCCTCAGCAATGGCGAGGTGCTAAGCAACTCAGTGAGACCCTGTCTCTACATAAAACATAAAATAGGGCTGGGGATGTGGCTCAGTGGTCGAGTGCCCCTGAGTTCAATCCCCAGTACCAAAAAAAAAAAAAAAAAAAGCCCGGAAAAATTTGAATTTCAGATAAACAGAATATTTTTTTTAAGAATAAATAAGCTCCAAAATTGTATATACTTATATGAAATTTGAATTTAATTGGGTGATCTGCATTTTATTTGATAATTATTATAGTTGGAAAAAAAGATGGAATCCTGAGGTCAAAGGGTTAGAACATAGTATAAAAGAGCAAGAAAGTTGATTTTTCTTTTTTGGTGTTGGGGATGAAACCTAGGAACTAGTGTATGCTAGCCTATGTGTAACTAGTGTAACTAGTGTATGTTCTACCACTGAGCTACACCCTCAGCCCTTGCAAATCGAATATTAAACACTATAGTTTAGAATTTCAGACATGGAAGAGTTGAGGGTAATGGAAAGAACCAGAGAGGGCCCATTGGAATTTATGGCTGAAACAAAACGGAACTGCAGGACTGAGAAGAAACACTGAGCCTAGAGCAATTAGATGGGTCATTAGCATGAACACTCAAGTCAGCTAAAATGATGGTTGGAGGGTGGAGGGAAGGAGTATAAGAAGCCAAGTATCAAAATCTTCAAAAAGTGGGGCTGGGGTTATGGCGCAGTGGTAGCGTGCTCGCCTAGCACGTGGGAGGCACTGGGTTCGATCCTCAGCACCACATAAAAATAAAATAAAGATATTGTGTCCACCTACAACTAAAAAATAAATATTAAAAAAAAAAATCTTCAAAAAGTGTGGAAAAATGACCAGGAAGTCCGTGAAGGATGGTATCAGGATACCATAAAGGTCCTGTAAGAGGAAGAGATTTTTGCATATATTAAAAGGGTAATAACAACCTGAAATTCTATAATGTGGGACTGGGGAGATGATCCCTTGCTCAGAAAAAATAGGTAACTTTTTAAAAAATATTTTTTAGTTATACATGGACACAATGTCTTTATTTTGTTTACTTATTTTTATGTGGTGCTGAGGATTGAACCGAGTGCCTCACACGTGAGAGGCAAGCGCCCTGCCACTAAGCCACAACACCAGCCCCAAGAATAGGTAACTTTTAAAAATGTAGTGTGTATTCTCAGAGAGCAGTCAGGTTTCAGACAAGATGGAAAAGTAAGGCATTAGGGTCGTGTTTTCAGTAGAGCTGTTATAGAGGATAGAATGAAAAGAGGTGGGAGACATGATCAGTGAACCAACACTGAATATCAAAAATTAAAAAAAGCCAAAAAGGAACAAACAGAAAAAGAACTTAATCTTGACTGAAAAGAGAAGACTATTCTTAGAAAGTGAGGTTTGAGTTGAGATGTGAAGAATATATCTTATAGGTACCTCATATTCAACTGGTCCTCATATTCATATCTTATAGGTACCTCATATTCAACTGGTCCAATGCCAAAGAATACCTGATACTTGTCACTCTTCCAGTGATTCCTATCTAGGTCAGTGAATGGTCCTACTGTTCATTAAGTTATGTGGGTTAGAAATATGAGAGACATTCATCATGATAGCTGCCTCCCTATGTCCATTATCTAAACCATCACACAAGCATCAGGTAAAGGAAGAAACATTCAAAGACAGAGGGAACATATGTAATGTTCCTATGTTGAAAGACATCATGTCTTCTGAAATTAAATACTTATTACCTTTATACTGAAGGAGGGACTAGATCCTGAAGGTCTTATAGGCCAACCTAAGGATTTTGTTCTTATCCTAAGAGCAATGAGAACCATTGACAAGTCTGAAGCAAGGGAAGAGATGTTATTAGATTTAGGTTTTGAAAAGAGCATTCTGTTGGTAGAATGAACAGATGTGAGAAAGCTAAAATACAAGGAGATCAGAATAAAGGCTAATGTAGTCATATAGTTGAGAAATGGGGGTGCTTAGTATAGGGTGCCAACAGTGGATGCAGATGTAAGTGGATGGTTGTAGGGGTAGTGAGACGATGACAGAAGGAACTGGTGAAAGTGGTAGAAATTTTCTCCTAGTTAAACATTGTTAGGAATGAAAATGGAAAGGGAATCGCTGATTATACAGGAGAGAAAAAAATTTCCTCTCACTGGTCACTTCCTTACTTAATTATAATCAAGCACGTTTTATAACTGACAGTACTGCCCTTAGGCCACTGTAAGGGTCCCTATCTAATCTGTCCTCTTCCTGCTGAAAAGGACAAGGAATCCCTGAGGTCAAGGGGCCATGCCTGCCAGGAACCCTCTTTCAGAATGCCTATATCTGAGGGTAGACTGAGCTGCTGATTGTATTTATCTTCAGGGAGTTTGGGATGTGGACATGTGTCAACATGACAGGTACATACATGGCCTCATTTAGTGTGATAGGTGAAGAAGCTGGGGGAGGCAAGAGGATGGAATCAGTTTTAAGACTCTTGAGAATTCTAAATTTAAACTTAGCCTTCCAGATCATTACAAAAGTGCATTTGTAATAGAATGTATTTTATGTAATAGTTTGTATGTAACTATTTGTTAATAGAATGTATTTTATGTAATAGTTTGTTATCTTGATTTATAACTTCAAATATTTAGATAGGTGGTACATGGGTCTTGTCCAGGCTCTGCCAGTTTAAGGCCAGGCCTGATAATAGGATAGTATAGTGTATTATTGTATAAGGAGTAACAAATTCACACAGATAAGAGTATCCTTTAGTTGGGCCTTTAAGAAGTCAGATCTTTAAGACTTCAGTGTGGGAGATAAATGAATGAACAAGATTTGAGGCAGTACCTTAATGTATGAGATACTTCTCTAGATAAGGAGGGTCAACAATTAAGAAATGATGATTATTATTATTACTTGCAGTACTGGGGATTGAACTCATGGGATGGTCTATTATCCAGCAACATCTCCAGCCACTTTTTTTCTTTTTGGTACCAGGGATTGAACTCCAGGGGCACTTACTACTGAGCATCTCCCCAGCCATTTTATTTTCTATTTTGAGACAGGGTCTTGTGAAGTTGCTTAGGGCCTGGCTAAATTGCTAAGGCTGCCTTTGAACGTTGGATCCTCCTGCCTTGGCCTCCTGAGCTGATGGGATTACATATGTGCACCAACGAGCCCCACTCCAGCCACATTTTATTTTATTTTGGATGTTGAGACACGGTCTCACTAAACTGCTAAGGCTGGCCTTGAATTTGTGATCCTTCTGCCTCAGGCTCCCAAGCTAGGACTACAGATACACACCACTACACCTGGCTAAAAAATTATTTTAATTATAATGATTTCAGTGTGATTTTGAAAATCCTCTTCAAAACTGCATAAGTTTAGAGTGTGGAAGGGACCTTAGTGATCATGGAATCAAATTTACTCATTTAACAGATAAGAAAACAGGTCTTAACAGATGAAGCCAGCCTAAGGTCACAACTCCTCTGAGTTAGCAGATGATTTCCAGTCATATCTATCCTCTCTGTTCACTCTCCCACCAGTGCTACTATTGATGAAGACATCTGGTGCCAGTCAATTCCAATTATAAAGTTTTTACTGTTTCATATTAAAGATATTATTTCATTACTGTAAAAATTTTAGGTACTTAAAAGTAAATATACCTATAAATCAATGTTAAATTTTGACCACTCCTTCCCAAATCTGAAAAGAGGGAAAAGAAAAAGGAAGCAAAGAATTCCAACTATCTGAGGTTATGAAAATGGATATTCCTCAAAAATTACTTTTAAGACTGGGGCACGCCTGTAATCCCAGCACTTTGCGAGGCTGAGACAGGAGAATCCCGAGTTCAAAGCTAGCCTCCGCAACAGCGAGGTCCTAAGCAACTCAGTGAGACTGTCTCTAAATAAAACACAAAAACAGGCTGGGGTGTGTCTCAGTGGTCGAGTACCCCTGAGTTCAATACCCAGTACCAAAAAAAAAAAAAAGTTACTTTTAAGCGTTTTCAGAAAGTCTATGCAATTTAGGGCTCCTCTTAGAATCATAAAATTTCCTCTCACTGGTCTACTCAGTCTCTCCAAATTCCTTACTTTTTAATCCAAATATCAAAGCACCTGCTTAACAAAGTATGGAACACTCGGGGCTACGACACAACGAAATATAGAAACTTAAAATTTGGGGGGGGGGATTTTCAAACACTTATTAATATCGCTAACGGATTTTTCTCGATGAGTTTAAGTTATAATTACACAAAATTTTACAACCTTTTAGGGTCCACTCACAACTTTAAAAGTCTCCAAACCCAGGGGGTATCTTACCTTCAATCTCGGAAGTAATCCGAAAGGAAGTATCCTGTTCATGGGACATTATCTTCCCTCAAAGCATTAGCGTTCGAGATCTTAGCAACACTAATACATCTTGTCACCACATCAAAAGATTTTTTAGCCCCTCCCATCAACTGACTATCGACTAACAAAAGAATTTATTTCTCCGCAACACTTCCCTGAGCTGAGCATCCCCGAAATGCAGCCTTTCGAACGCGCAGGAAGGGAAAGGCACGCCAGGGGAAAAGAAGAGAAAGTGGTACAGCTGCGACAAAGTCTTCGTGGCGGGAACGAACGCTCCCTCGGTCGGGGCAGATTCTGGGGTCCAGAGTGTCCCAGACACTCTCACAGGGAACCCGAGTTCACGCAGGCGACAGTTGAAGACCCTCCCCTCGCAGTGCCCCCAGTTCCTAGCCGCACCCCGCGGAGCTCTGACCTCCAAAGCAAGTCCGCTCGGCAGTCCCACCCCTTCGGTTTATGTCTGCACCTTTGACTGGTTTCTAGATGGATCCCTCAGCAAGTCTCGCCCAATGGAATGCCCGGCCGGTGGCCCGGCGGCCCCGCCCCCGCTCCGCCCCTGGCGGAGGACCCGCCCCGTGCCTCGCGCCAGGGAGCGGAGGAGAGTAAATACAACAGGAGCGCAAGATGGCGGAACCGCCGAGCCCAGTGCACGGCGCTGCCGCCGCCTCCGTCGTTTCCGAGAAAGAACCATTTGGCAAGCTTCAGTCTTCCTCCCGGGATCCACCGGGTTCTCTGTCCGCAAAGAAGGTCCGGACTGAGGAGAAGAAGGCGCCGCGGAGAGTGAACGGAGAAGGGGGTAGCAGCGGGAACAGCAGACAGCTGCAGCCGCCGGTGGCACCTTCGCCTCAGAGCTATGGCAGCCCCGCATCTTGGAGCTTCTCTGCTCTTTCTGCTACCCCATCTCCGTCCTCTTCTCGGAGCTGTTTCTCTTTCTCCGCGGGCACGGCGGTCCCCTCTTCAGCCTCCGCTTCCTTGTCTCAGCCGGTGCCGCGCAAACTGCTGGTCCCTCCTACACTGCTGCACGCCCAGCCTCACCATCTCCTGCTGCCGGCCGCCGCTTCCTCGGGTAACGCCAAGCTACGCAGACCTAAGGAAAAGCGGGAGAAGGAGAAGAGGAGGCACGGCCTTGGCGGGGCCGCCCGGGAGGAGAACGGGGAGGTGAAGCCGCTGCCGCGAGGTGGGTGCTTGCTGGCGCGGGGGAGGGGAGGGGACGCCCGGGTCCCCGCCACCCTCTCGCGCTGGGGGCCCGGGAAGGGGGAGCGCGGCCGCGGCGTGCGCCAGTCTGGACGGGCGGGAGGCGTCAGGTTCTCCGGCGATTTTGCAGTCCCCAAGGGGACAGGAAATGGAGCCTGTAATTTTGGTAGCAGAGAGGCGAATGGCCTAAACTCTGTATTGTTTTTTCCTCCCAGTTAACGCGCTGCAGCATTTGTAGAAATCGGTCTAGAGGATTCTTCTGTGTGTGTTTGGTTAGGGAGCGAGAAAGGAGCTAGGAGATGAGGGAAGGATTTGGACTCTAAAAGATACCTGATAACTAAATAAACTGTTTAGATGTGTTCACAGGGATTCGTATTTCTGATCCAACCTCCAACACCAGAAAATCCTGTCAAAAAAAGGGGTGTGGAGAGCATTGGCGTCATCTGGAAGCTACCAGAGGCCTGGCATTTCATCCCTATTAGGGAAATAAGGTAGTGTGCAGGGCCCCAAGTGTGCTGTTTCATAAGGTACCCAGCCTCCACCCTTCTCTCCACTCCATATTCTTAAGTGTTTTGAGTGGTCCTATTTGAAATATCACCCTTCAGAAGAATTTTCAGCCATATTCTTTTTTTCTGCAGGAAATAATAAAAATCAGGAGCTTTGACGCGCTTTGGCCACATCAAGTGTTTGCAAAATGTTTTAGCATAAGAAAAAGGCACATTCTTAGACGTCCTTTTCAGACACACTTTTGCTTTTAAATGTAGACTAGTCATTTTTCAAGATAGTATTTCTTTAAAATAGGTGGTCCTGTTTAGCGGTGGATACATAATGATTTGACAGTAGTACAACATTTAGACTGGTTGGGAAGTAAATCTGTGATTACGAGCTTTAAATTTTAAGCTTGTAATCATTTATTATAAATATACATTGCTACAGTGTTGTGAAATAAAATATTTTTGCTTTTTAGCAAAAAATGCAGGCAGTTTTAGCATAGCTGATCTGATGTAACTTAAATCATGAAAAATGCTGTTTTAAGTACAATGGCTTATTTTTCACAATTAAAAAAAAAAAGCTACACATGAATATGTAGTAAGAGTGTTACTTTCCAGATTTTTTTTTTTTTTAATACATAGCAAAGCTTTGACATCTAAGTCAAACCAGCCATCAGGTACTCTGGTACAGGATAAAAATTTCTCACTTCTGGAGATGTGATACTTCTACAAAAGCGCTTTTGAAGATGGAGTTTATACCCCTTTTACTTGGGAATTTTAGGTGGTTAGTATGTTAAAGCGATTTGTTTTAATGGCTAAATACAAAATATAAGTTCCTGGAAGTCTATTCATATGTATCTTGGTATCAGTCTTATTTGTGGTATGTAAACTGTGCATTTGCTTCCTAAGTTCTCTGAGCAAGTGAATATGGGTATTGGAATGGCTGAAAATAAATGAGTGTGCACTTTTAAAAAACAATCTGACTTAAAATGTCCTTTAAAGTGAAATGGCCAGGCTCTGTGATGATAATCGTAATCCCAGCTACTTGGAGGCTGAGGCAGGAGGATAGCAAGTTTGAGGCCAGCCTGGGCAATTTAGCCAGACCTTGTATCAAAAGTGAAAGTACTGGGGATGTAGTTCAAGGCTATAGCGCTTGCTTGCCATGTGTGAGGCCCTTGGTTCAATCCCAATTACCAGGAAAAAAGTGAAATGGCTGTGAAAGAGAAATTTTTATAATCTTTTAAATTACATTTAGAATCATCATCATCTTTTTTTTTTTTTTTTTTTTTTTTTTTTGGTATTGGGGATTGAACCCAGGGGTGCACTACCATTGAGATACACTCCAGTCCTTTTTGTTTTTTATTTTGAGACAGGGGTTCACCAAGTGCCCAGGTTGGCTTTAAATTTGAGATCTTCCTGCTTCAGCCTCCCAAATCCCTAGGATTACAAACCTGAGCTACCATGCCAAGCTCAGAATTCTCTTGAGTGCTACTGCTTACATTTTTAAGCCTAAATATAAACAACGATAGCTTTTATATTAGGTTTTTCCTATTATTTACATGGATTTTTTTAGGAGTGACTAGGTATTAACTTTTGTAATTTTTTTTTTGTTGTACAAAAATGCTATTTTATTGAGAAAAAACTAAAAATCAAAGAAAAAGATTTCTTCTTCTTCTTCTTTTTTTTTTGGTACCAGGGACAGAACCCAGGGGCACTTAACCACTGAGCCACATTCCCAGCCTTTTTAAAATATTTTATGTAGATACAGGATCTTGCTGAGTTGCTTAGGGCCTTGCTGAGTTGCTGAGGCTGACTTTGAACTCACAATCTTCCTGCCTGAGTCTCCGGACATGCTGGGATACAGGCATGTGCCAACCACGCCCGGCTCACTATTTAGTATTTTGATGATAATTATTACTTTTTTTTGTAGTATTGGGAATTGAACCCAGGGCCTTGTGTATGTGAGGCAAGCAGGCTCTGTACCAACTGAGCTATATCCCCAGCCCTTGATGATAAATTTAATGGTGGAAAATTTTCCCTCCAAGTTTGGGAAATAATCATATTTCTTTGAAGTTTGGATTTAACTGAACTGAGTTTCTGTTTTAACTAATTTACCTAAGAAATAGTGATTTTAAAATATTAAAATTACATATGTGCTTTTATTATAAATATAATTGCAAATATATAAGTCCGGGTTTTTATTATAGTGCTCATTTCTCTGTGTTCTCTGAAAACATCTTAGTGAATGGATGACCAAGTATCTCTTGTTTTAGCCATATATCTCTCTTTGATGTTGCCCTAAGTTGGATGTACATTATCTCAATTATCTGTAGTTTATTGATTCAGTAATCTTGAGTCAGAACTGAAAAAGCTCTCAAGACATTTAAAGTAGGAAAATAGATTCTCCTTCAACAAAACAAAATTGGTGTAATGTTGTTCCCAGAAGAACTAGCCACTCCCAACTTTACTAAATTATTAAGCTCTTGTATTTATTTATTTAGGGTTTTTAAAAGTCCTTAGAACAGCTTTGTTTTTATATTGGTTATCATCCTAACAAAGTATTCTGATTGAATGAAAGTACAATGAAATAAATGTCTGGCAAGGCATTTAGTAAATGTAGAGTCTGAAGCATGGTTTTTAATTTTTTTAATCTCATAACAAAATAAAAGATGGGTCAATCCTGACAGTAAAGGATCATTGACAGTAAATCTGAAAGCTGGGAAAGATGAACAAGGGAATTATAAAATCTTACTAGTGTAGGCTCATTGAGTACAAGGACCAATACCTTATGCACCTAAAATCTCTTAAGGCCATCTGGCGATAGTGCTATAAATGACTTGCATGATAGCCTGAGTCATCAAATAAAGGTTAAGTTGTTTCTCATAAAAAGTTCAGAATAGTTTAGATTCTTTTTTTCGGTACTGGAGATTGAACTCAGGGGTACTTGACCACTGGGCCACATCCCCAGCCTTAATTGTGTTTTGTGTAGAGACAGGGTCTCACTGAGTTACCTAGTGCCTTGCTGTTGCTGAGGCTGGCTTTGAACTCGCGATTCTCCTGTCTCAGCCTCCCAAAGTGCTGGGAAGTTTAGATTCTTAAAACTAGAAATAGCTGGGCATGGTGGCACATGCCTATAATCCCAGTAATTTGGGAGCTGATGCAGGAGGATGGGAAGTTCAAGGCAGCCTTGGTAACTTAGACTGTTTCAAAATAAAAATATGATGATGATGATGATGGTGGTGGTGGTGGTGGTGGTTTGGGGATATAGTTCAGTGGTAAACTGCCTCTGGGTTCAATCCCCATTATGGCAAACAAAAACAAAAACAAAATAAACCTAGAAAATAACTAAGTTTGGTGCTTATAGAGGTAAGCTACTGGAGTTAGCCCATCTTTCTCTAAGACTTAATTGTTGAAACACTTGGAAAGTAAAAATGGACATGTGTTTAAGGTATCTAACATTTAGAATTATATTATGGTAGCTGGGTGTGGTGGTGCACACCTGTAATCCCAGCAGTTGGGGAAGCTGAGGCAGGAGGATTATGAGTTCAAAGCCAGCCTCAGCAACAGTGAGGTGCTAAGCAACTCAGTGAGGCCCTGTCTCTAAATAAAATACAAAATAGGGTTGGGGATGTGGCTCAGTGGTTGAGTGCCCCTGAGTTCAATCCCTGGTCCCCCCCCCCTCGTGAATTATATTATGGTAAACAACATATCACTAGGTATTATGTGGCTTCAGTGATTCTCATAACCAATATAATTTGTATGTATCTTGTGGCTTTTATAGCTTTTGCTTTGCTTTTTTTCCCTTAGAATGACCTGTTAAGTATTCCAAGACAAAAATCAGACTATCGCCGGGTGCAGTGGCTCCCACCTGTAATCCTAGCACTTTGGGACGCTGAGGCAGGAGAACAGCGAGGCCCTAAGCAACTCAGTGAGACACTCTCTAAATAAAACACAAAATAGGGCTGGAGATGTGGCTCAGTGGTTCAGTACCCCTGAGTTTAATCCCTGGTACCAAAAAAAAAAAAAAAAAAAAATGAGACTATCTCCCTGAATTTTTGCCTTGAAAATGTAGTTACAGAATTTAATTCTAATGAAAACAGACTTTTCATAGTATTGAATAATTTGGGCTATGTGAATGTCAGTGATTTTAAAAGAATGAATATTTGAAGATTTTCAGCTATATTCTCCTGCATCTTTCTAATTTATTTCATAATTTTGGGTCAAATTCATATTTAGAGTTTTCATCATATAACCAAATATTTGTCACTGTTGAGAGAATTGTTGGCTATGATTTATTTATGTGTGTGTGTATAATCTTTTGTATTTTATGTCTAATTTTTTTGTACTTTAGTTTTCTCTGACAAATTCTTCTGTACCTTCCAACAACTCCATAAAATGCTTCTCAGTACAATTTTCCACATGGGCAAAGCTGTCAGATAAATTTATCAGTTCCATTTGTTCCTGTAGACATCCCTTCTGTAGATGTCCTTCCTGCTTCTGTCTGGATTGTTTACTCTTAAGGCCTGCTGTATAACTATCACCTTGGGACTTTTCTTAGCTGAGTGACATTCTGGGAATTTCTTTCAGTTTTGTTGAATGCCCGTTCTGGATTCCTTGCTTGCCTTTTGGTTCATACTCTAATTTTGTATTTTTCTACTAGGAGTAATATGAAAGAGTGTGTAGGAAATACCCTTTTGGGAATTTTATTTTTACCCTCACACTTGATTGGTTGTTGAGACATTTCTATATTGGAAATCATTTCCCTTTGAAGTTTGAAGATGGTGTTGCATTATTGCCTGGCTTCCAATGTTTTTTTTTTTTTTTAATTTTTTTTAGTTGTAGATGGACATGATGTCTTTATTTTATTGCTTTGTATGTGGTGCTAAGGATCGAACCCAGGGCTTCACGCATGCGAGGCAAGCGCTATACCGCTGAGCTACAATCCCAGCTCCCTGGCTTCCAATGTTAATGTTGAGAAGTCTTGAGTTTTAAAAGGTTGTCTATTCTATCTGGGAGATTTTAGTACTTTAACTGGATTTTAAGATTTCAGCTTAACAAAAAATTTTATGAGCTCTTGTATTTTTGTTCTAGTACTATAGCATTTTTTTTTTTGGTACTGGAGATTGAACTCAGGGGTACTTGACCATTAAGCCACATCCCCAGCCCTATTTTGTGTTTTATGTAGAGACAGGGTCCCATTGAGTTGCTTAGTGCCTCGCCATTGCTGAGGCTGGCTTTGAACTCGCGATTCTCCTGTCTCAGCCTCCATAAGTGCTGGGATTACAGGCTTGTGCCACCGCACCCGGCTTAGTACTATAGCATTTTGTTCCTTGTTCATGGGTTCAGAGTCTTTTTATCTCTTCAGTGATGTTAATTACAGTTTCTTTGAAATGTTTCTGGCATGGTTTTTGGTTCTTTTAACTTTTTTCTTATTTTTTTGGCTTTTAGAGGCTTTCTTCAGATCTGTTATCCTTAATTTTTCATATTTAAGAGAAAGTTATCAAACTTGATTGAAAGTGCACAGGCATGAGCAGGACTTGGTGATGAACGGACTCCATGTTTTTATGTTTATTCTTTGGGTGGTAGGTAAGAAAATTTCAGTTTCTTCAGAAAAAGTTCCTTCCCTTTTTCTGTCCTTGTGTGGGTAGAATGATGGGGAGAGGAGGAGTGTCTCAGTTACTAAGACTATCATAACAAAATACCATAGACTGGGTAACTTAAACAACACAAATATATTTTCTCACATTTCTGGAGCCTGGAAGCCTGATATCAGCGTGCTTCTGTGGTTAGGTTCTGGAAAGAGCTCTTTTCCTGGCCTGTAGATGTCTGCCTTCTTCCCTTTGTACTCACGTGGCCTTTCCTTGCATGGTGCTTGCTTGTGGAGAGAGATTGCTTTCTCTTCCTCTTAGAAGATTGCCAGTCCTATTGGATTAGAACCTCACCCTTATTACCTCACTTAATCTTACCTCCTAAAAGCACTGTCTTCAGATACAGTTGTATTTGGCATTAAGGCTTCAACTTAGGAATTTGGGGATGATACACTTTTGTCCATAGCAAGGGGGTTGGCTGAGGTAATGAGTTTCAATGCTTGATGTGCTTTTAGTGCTTGATAGGTAAAGAAAGCTGTGGGTCTCTCTATTCAGTTCATAAATTTTTACTCAAGTCTCCCTGTTTTCATCTTAACATTTCGCTTCTCCCTCTTTCTCTGTGGAATGCACAGGAGCCTGGAGCAACTGTGATTCAGTTTTGCAGGAGACCATACCTCTTTTGTTTCCTCAGGAATAATGTTTGCTTGTAGCTATTCTGTCCTCTATTTTCCCAGTGCTTCTACTAGACCTTTCTGGGTTATAGTAGGATAAATAAAATTCATATTCATAATATTTTCTCTCTCTCTCTCCCCCATTATGCCATTTCATCATTAACTTTTTGCCTTTATACATTGTATTTCAGGTTATAGTTACATTATCTGCTAGTTACATCAAAGACTGAGTTTGTTTCTGTTTGTTTTTTTCTCCCCATTGTTTGGGTATGTTTTCTAAGAGATCTTGAATTTTAGCCTTATTTTGGCTTGCTCCCATTTGTGTTATATTGGTCAAGTTATTTAACTTTAAAAAAAATGTTATGTTATTGAGGATTGAACTCGGAGTCTTGTGAAATGCTACACAAATGCTCTACCACTGAGCTACATCCTCAGCTCTTATGTTATTTATTTCTTGATTGATTGATTGATTGCTACAGGGTCTCACTAAATTACTCACGCTGGTCTTGAATTTATGACCCTTCTGGCTTAGCCGCCCAAGTAGCTGGGATCGCAGGCATGCACACTTTGCCCAGAATCACTTAACTCTTTTTGAGCCCATACATATTTGTTATGTGGATGATATCTTTTTACAGAGTGGTTGCTAGAATTTTATGAACCTGGCACATTGTAGGCATTTGTAAGCAGTGTTGATTCTCAACCTTTCTTTCTACCTAACACGGTGAAGACATTTAGTTTCACCAAATTCATGGACAAGTATAACCCTTTCCTACAGTGTCCTAGTTTCTGAGAGTATCTGGTGTATATTAATATTTTTTTTTAAAATATTTTGTTTAGTTGTAGATGAACACAGTATCTTTATTTTATGTGGTGCTGAGGATCGAACCCAGTGCCTCACGCATGCGAGGCAAGCGCTCAACTGCTGAGCCATCGCCCCAGCCCCTGGTGTATATTAATATTAACTATACAACTTTTTAAAAAAATTTTCTTTATTAGTTGGAGATGGACACAATACCTTTATTTATTTATTTATTTTTTATGTGGTGCTAAGGATCGAACCCAGTGGCTCACACATGCTAGGCAAGTGCTCTACCACTGAGCTACATCCCCAGCCCAACCATATAGCTTTTTGAAAGACGTTTTTATTTCAGAGATTTTAAGTTGATTATATGAAGGCTCGTTAATTTTTTTATAGTTCTTGAGTGAATTAAATGTTTCAAATTATGGATAGTTTATTTAAAATAGAATATTGCAGAATAGGGATAGTTTTTGTTATAATAAAAATATATAGAATCTTAAGTGTGACTAGAGAGGATCAATAAAAAAGTGCATTTTTAATCAACTAAACTAATATAATTTAAAAACATTTGCACTTAAAGCATATTAAGTATATTAAGTTTAAAGTATAAAGTCTGTTAAAGCTTCAAGTATATTAAGCTTTCTGTTGTATTTTTCTTGAATTATAGGTTGAAAAATATTTAATATTTTATCATGAAAAATTTTACTGTAGAAGTCAGAACAGTGTAATGAATTCTGGGTGTATTCATCACACTGTTTCAGCAGTTAATCAGCATTTTACTGTTCATGTTTCATCTTCCCTCCTCTACTTATTTTCATTTTTTTGCTCTGGCATTTTAAGGCATATTCTAGAACTATCATTTCACTTAAAATAACCAGAACTGAATTCTTTTTTCTCTTAAAACTAATGCTTAAAAAATCTTAACAACATATATTTATATCTGTTAAAAAGTGAGAGCCAGATGTGATGGTGAATTCCTGTAATCCTAGCTACTTGGGAGGCTGAGCCAAGAGGATCACTTGAGTCCACAATTGAGACCAGCCTGGACAACACAATGAGACCTGGTCTCACACAAAACATAGAAGCTGGGCATGGTAGTGCACGCATGTAATCCCAGCAGCTCAGAAGCTCTGTACTCAATAAAGAATAACTTTCCATGGCCAGCTCCATTCTACTTACTTTCTCTGTGAATCTGACTATTCTAGGTATCTTTTGTTTTTTTTAAAAATATTTTTTAATTGTAGATGGACACAATGTCTTTATTTTGTTGCTTTATATGTGGTGCTGAGGATGGAGCCCAGGGCCACACACGTGCGAGGCAAGCGCTGTACCACTGAGCTACAATTCCAGCCCTATTCTAGGTATCTTATAGGAGTGGAATCATTAAGTATTTGTCCTTTTGTAACTGGCATATTTTCCTTAGCATGAAAAAGGCTTAAAGCCAGTGCGGTGATACCTGCCTGTAATCTCAGCAACTGGGGAGGATGAAGCAGGAAGACCAGCCTCTGCAACTTAACAAGACCCTGTTTCAAAATAAAAAACAAAAATGACTGGAGATACGGCTCAGTGGTTAAGTGCCCCTAGGTTCAGTCTCCGGTATTCCCTCTCACTGCCCCCACCAAAAAAGAGGTTTGTCTGTGTTGTATCATGTGTCAGAATTTCCTTTTTTGTGGTGATGGTACTGGGGATTAAACCCAGAGCCTCATGTATACCAAGCAGATGCTCTTCCACTGAGCTACCACTCCTGCTCTTTGGAATTCTTTCCTTTCCCTTACTGGAGATTGAACCCAGGGGTGCTTTACCATTGAGCTATACTCCCAGCCCTTATTTTTCCTTTTGAGACAGGGTCTTACTGGGTTGCAGAGGCTGTCCTTGAACTTGCCATCCTTCTTCCTGAGCCTGCTGGGTAGCTTGGATTACAGGCTTGCACCACTGCACCAGGCCAGAATTGTAAGACTGAATAATGTTCTGTTTTATGTATATACTACATTTTGTTTATTCATTCATTCCTTGGTGGTCTTTTTTTGCATGTGTGTGGTACTGGGGATTTCACCCAGGGTGCTCTGGCACTGAGCTTACACCCCTAGGCCTTTAAAAATTTTTTTATTTTGAGGGCTGGGGTTGTGGCTCAGTGGTAGAGCGCTTGCCTCGCATGTAGGAGGCACTGGGTTCGATCCTCAGCACCACCTATAAATAAATGAATAAATAAAGGTCATTCAACAACTTAAAAAAAAATTTAAAAAAATTTTTTAATTTTGAGACAGGATGTCTAAATTGCTGAGGCTGACCTCAGATTTACTTCAAATTTGTGATCCTCCTGCCTCAGCCTCCCCAGTTGCTGGGATTACAGGTGTGTGTCACTGTGTGTGGCTTCCTTGACGGATTCTTGGATTGCTTCTACCTTTTGGCTATTGTTAATAGTGTTCTATGAACATGGGTGTACAAATAATCTGTATGAATTCTTTATTCTTTTTGGTGTATAACCAGAAGTGGAATTGTTGGATCATATGGTAATTCTTTCTATTTTTAATATTTTGGCAACTGCCACACTATTTCCCATAGCTATTTTTCTATGGCGGCTGCGCCATTTTATAGTCCCACCAGTGGGGCCCAGTTTAGATTAAATCTTTAATATTGGAAAATTAACTACTCTAAGTAAGCAGACCACTCAACCCTTAACAGTTTGAAGCAGATGCTTGTGAAGTCAGTGTATGTTCAACCATGTCAACATAGGAAATAAAATGTTGGGTTTGGAGAAGAATGAAAAGTATTTATTGAGTGCTTGCCATGTTCCATGCTATTGCCTCAGTGTTTTCAGATTAAAATGCTAAGTTTTTTCTAGCTTCCTCAGAGTTGCATAGCTAATGTGTAAAGAATTTGAATCAACCTCATCACTGCCAGGGTCCAAGCCTAACTACACAATGCTAAAGTTAACTTAATTATTTCCCATTTAGACAGTAATAAACAGGAAGGTGAAAGGAAAGATGAAGATTTTAAGGGTTGGGGTTGTGGCTCAGTGGTAGAGCGCTTGCCTAGTAGCATGCAGGAGGCACTGGGTTCGATCCCCAGCACCACATAAAAATAAATAAAATAAAGGTATGTCCATCTACAACTAAAAAAAAAAAATTAAAAAAACCCAAAAAACTAAATAAACAAAGGTGGTGTGTCCATCTACAACTAAAAATATTTTAAAAATAAATACAATAAAAAGATTTCAAGTTACTCCATTTTTCATAAATTCTTTTTATTATAAAAATTTTAAGCATATAGAAAAGTTGAAAGAATAATACAATGATCATGTGTAGAGTCCCTTCCTAGATTCATTGACTTTTTTTTTTTTTTAATATTTTGGTTGTAGATGGATCTTTATTTTATTCATTTAATATTTATATGTGGTGCTGAGGATCGAACCCAGTGCCTCACGCATGCTAGGCAAGCACTCTACCACTGAGCTACAACCCCAGCCCCTCAGTGACTGTTAATATTGTATTTATGTACTAAATAATTTCAATGATTTGAATTGCAGGCTTCACAGCACCTCATTCTTTAACATTTCAGACTTCTTTTCCCCAAAGTAAGAGCACTTCTGACATAACCAGAATGACATTAAAGCGCTTAAGAAATTAATCATGTAGCCAGGCCATATACATATTCTTTTTTTTTTTTTTTTTTTTTATATTTTTTTAGTTGTAGATGGACACAATGTCTTTATTTTATTGCTTTGTACATGGTGCTGAGGATCGAACCCAGGGCCTCACGCATGCAAGGCAAGCACTCTACCGCTGAGCTACAATCCCAGCCCCATATATACATATTCTTTGAATTCTCTCCAATTCCCTGTTTGTACCCCACTCACACTGTATTTTAATCTGGAACTGTCCCAGTTACTTTTCTTTATATGACATTGACTTTTTGAAGATAATAGTCCAACATACCTGTTTATCTTGTAGATTCCTATATTCATAATTTTAAAATAATTGTTTCATTGTGATATTTATTCTTTTTTTGTAATCTGGAAGTTAGGCTTAAAAACGTGAGTAAATTCAGATTAAGCAGTTTGGCAAGCATACTTCATAAGTATACTTTATATTGTGTCTCATCAGGAAGCATATGATATTCATATTATTTTATTATTAATGATGCTGTTACTGTATTCAGGTTATCCCATTGTTAGTGATCACTTGGTTGAGGTGACTACTAGGTGACTCTCCATAGTAATGGCTCATTTTTCTATTTGCATTTGGCTAGTAATGTGTTGGGTGATGCTTTGAAAATCCAGTTTCCCAACTGTCTTCTACTTACTCTGATTAAGATCCCAGCTTGAGTCACCCATTTCATCGGGGGTTAAAAAATGATTTCAGATTATTTCTAAGTATATACAGCATTAGTTTTGAGGGGTGAGAAATTTAGAATAAATTGCTACTCCTGTATCTAGATTAAAATCTGGCAATCTCCTTTGGTTCAGGTACCAAAGTAAATACTGTGAGTTTATAGGTGTGACCACAATATTACAGGGAAGACTGTTCTTTCTGTCTTGTGTGTGTGTGTGTGTGTGTGTAGAAATTACAGTATTCTAATGCCATCTATTCTTTAGCTCTCCAGGAAGTGCATTTCTCACCCTTCCTTCAACCCCCCCTCATAAACATCTTTGTGATGAACATTTATGTGCTAAATATATTATTACATGGTGCAGATTACTTCAGTATACTGCTTGTAGATCTTATAGCTGTAAATCACAGCTTTTAAATATTTATAACATTCCCTTGAACATATAAAAGGAGAAGGCCAAAATAAAATTTTCATTTGCTTCTAGAGTAAAAATGTTTATGCTGGTAAAAATATACACTGTTTTTCTTAAGAACTTAAATTATACCCAGTAACCTCTACCCAACCATTGGTATTAAATGGGTTTGCCCAAGTACAAGAAAGAGTTTCCTTGAATTTTTAATTACCCATAATTGAGTTTGGAAAGCTACTTGCAGGATACTTGTAGTTAAAGATTGGTTGTAGTAATCTAGTTATAATTAGTAGTCTATTACAATATTGGTAGCATGAGCCCAAAATAAGAAGCCCCTACCATTTTTCTTTTTCTCTTTTTGGGGTACTTGGTATTGAACCAGGGCTTTGCACATGATTTGTAGGTGCTCTACCACTGAAATACATTCAGTAAAATTTTTATTTTGAGACAGTCTCTTGCTAAATTACCTCGGCTGGCCTTCAACTTGAAGTCCTGCCTCTGCCTCAGCCTCCTGAGGAGCTTGAATTCAGGTGTGTGCCACCATGCCTAGCCACCCTATCAGTTTTTATATAGCAAATAGTGCATTAAATATTACATGTAATTCAAAATTATAATCTTTATTCTATAATGTTTTCTGTTGGCTACTGTAAATTAACTGTATACCCACATGGATTTCCATTAAACTATGTATCAGCAGATATTTAGTATTCATTTTATGACCTTTACTTTACACTCAATTATTGATCTGAAGAAAAAATATACAATGTTTCATTTTGAAATTAATTTACTCCCTAGGCATTGCAAACCTAAGTAGCCATATTCTTTTTTATAAAAAGGGTATACCTTTTTTAGGTGTTATTTAGATATATAAAATATATAAAAGAAAGTAAGTAAATGTGTATGTGTGTGTATAAAGTGTATAATTTTTAGATAGTACTAGGCATTGAACCCATGCCCTTTTGTATGCTGTGCCTTGCACATGCTAATTAGAGCTACTCTATCGAACTACTTCAGCACCCTGACCCCACATTTTACTTTTTTGATAAACATGTATTAATTGTACATTTTAGTGGGATTCACTGTGGTATTTCAACACATGAATATCGTGTACATTGATCAAATCACAGTAATATGTGGGTATTTTAGGTACCTGGGATTGGACTCAGGGGTGCTTACCACATCCTCAGCCTTTTTTATTTAATTAATTAACTAATTAATTAGTTAATTGATTAAAATAGTTACCAGAGATTGAACCTAGGGGCACTTAAACAACTGAACCACATTCCCACGCTTTTTTATTTTTTATTTTGAGACAGAGTCTCACTAAACTGCTTAGGGCCTTGCTAAATTGCTTTCTGGCTTTGAACCCTTATCTCTCACCCTGCACAAAAATCAACTCAAAATGTATCAAAAACCTAGGAATTAGAGACCAGAAACTGCAACCTCCCAGAAGGTTCAATCTCTGATACTGATAAATTAATTAATATATACCCATATTTTATAGCAGTACAATTCATGGTAGCCAAACTATGGAAATAGCCTAGGTGTCCATCAAAGGATGAATGGATAAAGAAAATATGGTATATATACCCAATGGAATTTTATTCAGCCATTAAGAGAAATGAAATTATGTCATTTGCAGGATAATGGATGGAACTTGAGACTATTATCTTAAGCGAAATAAGCCAACTCAGAAGGTCAGGGGTTGTACGTTTTCTCTCATGTGGAAGCTACAAGGAAAAAAAAGTAAGGAAAGGTGGGAGTGGGGGCCAAGGATCTCATGAAAATGAAAGGGAGATCAGTAGAGAAAGGCACCGGGGGTGGGAGATGGGCAAGTACTGAGGAATGATATTGGCCAAATTATATTGTTATTTTGTGTGCATGTCTTAATATGTTACAACACATCCCATCATTATGTACAACTATAATGCACCAATAAAAAAAAAGTAGAAAAAAAATCATGTTCCTTTGGGCTTTTCCTTGTTAAAACAGAACCTCAGACCTTCCTCACTTTTGTTTATTCTGGGAGTTTTTTTTTGGTACCGGGAATTGAACTCAGGGGCACTCAACCACTGAGCCACATTCCCAGCACTATTTTGTGTTTTATTTAGAGACAGGGTCTCACTGAGTTGCTTAGTGCCTCGCTGTTGCTGAGGCTGGCTTTGAACTTGCAATCCTCCTGTCTCAGCCTCCCAGAGTGCTGGGATTACAGACGTGCGCCACTGTTCCTGGCTCTTCCTCACTTTTAATAACCTTGGTGAGAATACTAGTTAAGTATTTTGTGGAATGTTCCTCAGTTGGTATAGACTGGGGTTCTGGGTTCTGGGGGAGGAAGATATAACTATAAATTTTTAAAATAAAATTCAATTTAAAAGTCAAACAGTATTCAAAGGTTTGTAATATGGAATGGCCCTCTTTTGGCAGGGGCGGGGGGATGGCGGTGCTAGGGATTGAACCTAGAGGTGATTTACCACTGAGCTACATCCCTAGTCTTTTTTATTTTACTTTATTTTATTTTATTCCTTTTCATTCATTTTAGTAGAATGAATATTGACACATCATACATAAATGGAGTATAACTTCTCATTTGGTTGTACGTGTTACTCAGGTCATGTAATCATATATGCACATAAGGTAATAATGTTCTATTCATTAATCTATCATTCTGACCCCCATACCTCCTCCTCTGTCTTCGCTCCCCTCTGTCTAGTTCAAAATACCTCTATTCTGCTCACTCCTTATTGTGAATTAGGATTCTCATATCAGAGAAACCATTTGGCTTTTGGTTCTTTGGGATTGCCTTATTTTGCTTCGCATAATATTCTCCAGTTGCATCCATTTACCTGCAAATGTCACAATTTCATTCTTCTTTAAGGCTGAGTTATATTCCGTTGTGCACTTATACCACAGTTTCTTTATCCATTCATCTATTGAAGGGCATCTAGGTTGGTTTCATAGTTTAGCTATTGTGAATTGAGCTGCTATAAACATTGATGTGGCTGGGTCACTGTAATATGCTGATTTTAAGTCCTGTGGATATAAACCTAGGAGTGGGATAGCTGGGTCAAATGGTGATTTCATTCCAAGTTTTCTGAGGAATTTCTATATTACATTTCTTAGTGATTGTACCAATTTGCAGTCCCACCACCAATGTATGAGTGTACCTTTTCCCCTACATCCTCACCAACTTTTACTGTTGCTTGTATTCTTTTTTTTTGGTACTGGGGATTGAACTCAGGGGCACTCGACCACTGAGCCACATCCCCAGCCTTATTTTGTGTTTTATGTACAGACAGGGTCTCACTGAGTTGCTTATCGCCTCACCGTTGCTGAGGCTGGCTTTGAACTTGCAATTCTCCTGTCTCAGCCTCCCTAAGTGCTGGGATTACAGGCTTGCACCACCACGCCCGGTTGTTGCTTGTATTCTTGATGATTGCCATTCTGACTGGAGGAGTTGGAATCTCAGTGTAGTTTTGATTTGCATTTCTCTGATTGCTAGAGGTGTTGAACATTTTTTCCATATATTTGTTGATGAACTGCATTTCTTCATCTGTGAAGTGTCTGTGCAGTTCCTTTGCCCATTTATTAATTGGGGTATTTGTTGTTTTGGTGTTTATTTTTTTGAGTTCTTTATATCATGGAGATAAATGCTGTATATGACGTGTATGTGGTAGAGATTTTCTCCCATTCTGTAGGCTCTCATCACATTATTGATTGTTTCCTTTGCTGTGAAGAAGCTTTTTACTTGATTCCATCTCATTTATTGATTCTTGTTTTTACTTCTTGTGCTTTAGCAGTCTTGTTAAGGAAGTGAGTTCCTAAGCCGACATGGTGGAAATTTGGGCCTACTTTTTCTTCTAATAGGTGCAGAGTCTCTTCTCTTGATCTTTGAGTTGAGTACAGGGTGAGAGGTAGGGGTTTAATTTCATTTTGCTACATATGGATTTCCAGTTTTCCCAGCACTATTTGTTGAAGAGGCTATCTTTTCTCTAATGTGTGTTTTTGGCTCCTTTATCTAGTATAAGATAACCTTTTTATTTTTTTATTTTCAGGCAGGGCCTTGATACATTGCTTAGGGCCTCTCAAAATTGCTGAAGCTGGCTGGGACTTGTGATCCTTCTGCCTTAGCTCCCCGGGTCACTGGGATTCCAGGCATGTGCCATCATACCCGGCCAGTTGCAACTCTTAGTAATCTCATTTGCTTTTAATTCCAGATTTTTGAATAAAACGTTTATACTAGTGTTTTTGATAAATGCATTTCATTCTGAAGAGAGATAAGAATTACCCCTTTTATAACTCAGCTTTTTTTCTGTTCTTCTGATTATTTCACAAACCTTACTTAATGCAATTATGAATGCCAGTAACTTTGCAAATGCCATTTAATGCATGTCAGAAAACCTTTTCTGTAGGGCTTTCTTGATTTTTGTGTACTTCAAATTTTTTTCTCTTTCTTCTTTTACATACATACCTCTTCATTTTCTACTCTATTTGTAGTATTCTGTGATAAGAGACAATATACCACTTCTCCCTTTTCCTGGAGGTCTTGTTTCCATCTCCATTTTTGTACTTATTCCTGAACTGGTTATCCTGAGCTAGGTGTACAGTTTCTATCTGTATACATTGTTGTGTACTTTTCTGTGCTAGGCTCCACTGTGGATCTTATATCCTCTACTTTTTATTCCTTAATTTACTTGAGCACAGTTTAGTGTTTTACCTTACGGGATGATAATGACCATTTGAGTGTTTGCTGTGGGAAGACTAAGGAATATAGCTTTTCATTTTATAAGCCTTTAAGTGATTTCCCTAGTTTCAAAATCTGTGTGTGTGTGTGCGTGCATCTGTGTGTATATACATGTTAGTGTACATACATGCACAGGTGTATATACACACATACATATATATATATATATATATATATATGATAGTCTTGTAGTTTTCATGAACATGATGAAGATTGTACCTATGCTGTGGCCTCTTATTCTAAACTGATTTTTAATTTTTATTTAATATTTTTAATTTTTATTTTTATTGGTGCAGTATAGTTATATATAACATTGGATTTGTTGATACGTATTTAAACTTGTACACAATATAACAGTAGAATTTGGTTAGTTTCATTCCCTAGTACCTACCCTTCCCTTCATGTGCTCCACTGATCTCCCTTCTATTTTTGTGAGTCTTCCACACCTTTTTTTCCTTTTTCACTCTGTCTAGCTTCCACATACGAGAGAAAACATATGACTCTTGACTTTCTAAGCTTGACTTATTTTACTTAGAGTGATATTCTTCAGTTCCATCCATTTATCAGCAAATGACATAATTGAATTCTTCTCTGACTTAATAAAACAACTTTGTATATACCTCATTTTGGTTATCCATGTATCTACTGATGGACTCTTCTGCTGGTTCCATAATTTTGGCTGTTGTGAATTGTACTGCTATAAACAATGGTATGCATTTATCCCTATACTATGCTGAATTTAATTCTTCAGGATAAAAACTGTGGAGTGGTATTGCTGGGTCATAGGGGGATTCCATTCCTAGTCTTTTGAGGAACCTCTGTACTGATTTCCATAACCCAGGGTCTTATGTGTGCTACACAAGTGCTCTACCGCTGAACTGTATCTCCAGCCATGTTGTTTGTATTCTTGATGGCTGGCATTCTAATTGGATTGAGATTTGATTTGCATTTCCCTAATTGCTAAAGATGCTGAACATTTTTTCATATATTTGTTGGCCATTTGTATTTCTTCTTTTGAAAAATGTCTGTTTTGTGCATTTGCCCATTTATTGATTGGGTTATTTATTTATTTTGGGGGGGGGGTACCAGGGATTGAACTTAGGGCACTCAACCAGTGAGCCACATCTCCAGTCCTTTTCTGTATTTTATTTAGAGATAGGGTCTCACTGAGTTGCTTAGTGCCTCACTATGCTGAGGCTGGCTTTGAACACGCCATCTTCCTGCCTCACCCTCTAGAGCTACTGGGATTATAGGGATGTGCCACTGTGCCCAGCTGGGTTGTTTGTTTTTTTGGTGTTAAGTTTTTTAATATATCCTTGATATTAATACACTTGGAATAGTAGCTGACAGACACTTTCCCTTTCTGTAGGTTCTCTCTTTACATTCCTAATTGTTTCCTTTGCTATGCAGAAGATTTTTAATTTGATGTCATCCTATTTATTAGTTCTTGATCTTACTTCCTGAGCTTTAGAATCCTATTGAGGAAATTATTGCTTGCTCATATATTGGAGTGTTGACCCTGTTTTTTTCCAGAAGTTGTAAAGTTTCTGGCCTAAATTCTTAGGTCTGATCCATTTTGAGTTGATTTGTGCAGGGCAAGAGATAGGAATCAATATTTATTCTTCCGCATAAAGGATATCCTGTTTTTCCAGCACCATTTGATAAAAAGGTTTCTTTTTTCCAGTGTACATTTTTGGCACCTTTCTCAAGGATCAAATGATCGTAGTAGCTCTGTAGATTTGTCTCTGGGTCTTCTATTTTATTCTATTGGTCTCTGTGCTTGTTTTTATGCCAGTACTGTGCAGGTTTTGATACTACAATTTTGTTGTGTGTGTGATGTATTGTGTAAGTTGATGTTGTATCATGCAACTTTGCTTAATTTGTTTATTAGTTGTAGAAGTCTCCTGGTAGATCTTTTTTTTATCTTTTAATTATAGTGATTGTATCATTTTCAACAGTGGTAATTTGACTTCTTTTTCTATTTGTGTCTTTTATTTCCTTCTCTTGCAATTTCTCTGGCTAGAGTTTCAGGTACTATATTGCATAGGAATTGTGAGAGTGGACGTTCTTGTTCTGTTTCTGATTTTTAGAGAAAATGTTTTCAGTTTTTCCCCATTTACTATGATGTTGGCTTTGCGCCTGTTGTGTATAGCCTTCATGATGTTGAAGTAAGTTTTATCTCTAATTTCTTAAGTGTTTTTTTATCATAAATCGGTGCTCAGTTTTTTCAAAGGCTTTCACTGAATCTATTGAAATAACTATGTGATTTTTATCCTTAATTCTGTTTATGTGTTGGGCTACATTTATCGATTTGCATATATTGAATCATCCTTGCATCTTTGAAATGAATCCAATTTGGTAATGATGTACATCTTCTTTTTATATATATATATATATTTTTAGTTGTAGGTGGATACAATATCTTTCCTTTTTCCTTCCTTCCTTCCTTCCTTCTTTCCTTCCTTCCTTCTTTCCTTTCCTTCTTTCTTTCCCATTGACTCATGCATGCAAGGCAAGCGCTCTACCACTGAGCTATAGCCCAGCCCCTACGATCTTCTTAATATGCTGTGAATATGATTTACTAGTATTTTATTGAGGATTTTTCATCTGTGTTCATCAGGGTTTAAACTGATTTTGGCAGGGTGGTGGTGGGTATCAGGATTGAACTCAAGGGCACTCAACCACTGAACCACATCCCCAGCCGTGTTTTGTACTTTATTTAGAGACAGGGTCTCACTGAGTTGCTTAGTGCCTTACTGTTGCTGAGGCTGGCTTTGAACTTGCGATCCTCCTGCCTCAGCCTCCCCAGCTGGTGGGATTACAGGTATGTCACTGAACCCGGCCTTAAACTGATTTTTAATGGCTACGTAATTTTCCATTGTATGAATGTCACCAAGTTTTTTTTAACTAGTCCTCCATTATTAAAATTTTAAGTTATTTACACTCATAAATAATGTGAGATGAGGACCCGTATATATGTGTGTTTGTGCAGGTTTCATTAAATCCTAGCAATGGAATTATGGGATCAAAGGAATATCACTTTTATTACATTTTCTACATATTATTAAGTTGCCCAGTTGTCCTATAAGACTAACATTTTTCACTAATTGTGTAGAAATATCTTTTTTTTTTGGTACTGGAGATTGAACTCAGGGGCACTCGACCACTGAGCAACATCCCCAGCCCTGTTTTG
>PVHX01003790.1:36715-137077 GCA_004024805.1 Geosciurus inauris
GATTGAACTCAGGGGTACTCGACCACTGAGCCACATCCCCAGCCCTATTTTGTGTTTTATGTAGAGACAGGGTCTCACTGAGTTGCTTAGCGCCTTGCCATTGCTGAGGCTGGCTTTGAACTTGCGATTCTCCTGTCTCAGCCTCCCAAAGTGCTGGGATTACAGGCGTTTGCCACTGCGCCTGGCTCTGCCAGCACTGATTTGTAATTTTTTAAAAAATGCTCATTTCATAATGGGAAAGTGGTTTCTTCCTGTTTTAATTTGTATTTCTTTGAATATTGATAGGATTGAACTATTTTCTGTGTTTGATATTTACATTCCATGTAATTTGTTGTTTTATGTCCTTTGTACCTTTTTAAAAATATGGTATGGATGTAGAGAAAAGGGAACTCTTGTGTACTGTTTATGGGAATGTAAACTAGTTCAGCCATTAGGGAAAATAACATGGAGTTTACTTGAAAAATTAGAACTAGAACTAGAACTACCAGTTCTGCACAGAGGTATGTGCCTGTAGTCCCAGCTATTTGGAAGGTTGAGACAGAAAGATTGCTTAAGCTCAGGAGTTTGAGGCCAGCCTGGGTAACATAGCAAGACCCTGTCTCCCTTAAAAAAAAGAATTACCATATGCCATACGATCCAACAATTCATATTGTAGTGCTGTTTACAATAAACAAGATACGGAAATCAACCAAATGTTAATCAGTGAATGACTGGATAAAGAAAATGTAGTACATATACACAATGAAATACCATTTAGCATTGAAGAAAAAGGAAATTATATCATTTCCACAACTTGGATGAACCTGGAGGGTGTTAATATTAGATAAAATAAGCCAGGCACAAAAAGACAAATGCCACATAATCTCATTTACATGAGAAGTATAAAAGTTGAATTTACAGGAACAGAGATTTGGAGATTGGGAGAATTTGAGAGATGTTGGTCAGAGGATGCACAATTTCAGTTAGGAGAAATAAGTTCAAGAGATCTATCATTAAAAAAAGATCTATTGTGCATCATGGGAGAAAAATATATTGCATATTTGAAAAGTGCTAAGAGAATATACTTTAAGTGTTTTCACCACAAAAAATGGTAGATATGGGAGGTAATGTATTAAGAGAATGATAATGAGTTAAAATTTTTGTGATAACAAAAGGCTGTATTTTTTATACTTTAGAAACAAAGTGTGGAATTCCTCATTATCAGCATACTTTTAGAAATTCACTAGAATGGGTAAAAAATAAAGTGGCAATTTTTTCAGTATCTGAAATCTAAAGATTCCAGATAAATGGGTTATTTAAACATCTGTTATTTAATAACTCCTAAAGGATTCTCTATCCTAATTTTTTTTTTTAAATTCTTTTTTGTTTTGCTTCTCTTTTTGTGGGTACTGGATGTTGAACCCAGGACCTAATGCATTGCTAGGCAAGTGCTCTGTCACTGAGCCACATCCCCAGCTTTCTTTTCTTTTTCTTCTTTTTTTCCTTTGGTGTACTGTGTATTGAATCCAAGAGTGCTCTGCCACTGAGCTACATCCCCTGCCACTGAGCTACAGCTATAATCCTAAAAATAAATAAAAAATTTATTTTTTATTTTGAGACAGGGTCTCGCTAAGTTACAAAGGTATGTCTCAAACTTGTGATCCATCTGCCTCAGCCTTTCAAGCTGCTGGAATTTCAGGCATGTGCCACCATGCTTGGCGAATTTTAAATTTTTTATTATTGGAGTACTTCATCTCATACATACATCTATTTTTATTTCTAACGTTATCGTGACTTTAATACTAACTAGTAAATCTTATCATAACCACATGAAACACGATTTTGTTACTATGAACTGTTTTTCCAAAAATGGTACTTAGAGTAAGAATCAATTGGTATCTTCTTGATTGTAGAATTTCTTAGTGCAGTATTATTATTTTTCATCTCTATCTCTTGCACGTAATGCTTAGTAGAAGTGTATTTGTTGAATGAAATTATGTAGAGACATATGATATATACTACTATATCGTAAGTTCACCATTTGTTTGAAAAGGTCATTGATATTTTGTTACAATTATTTTAATCACTTTTATTTATATTTTAACCTTTCCTTATGCATTATTTGTTTAGCTTATGTTTCTTTCTTTCTTTTTTCTTTTTGGTACTGTGGATTGAACTCAGGAGTACTCGACCACTGAGCCACATCCCCATCCCTATTTTGCGTTTTATTTAGAGACAGAGTCTCACTGAGTTACTTGTGCACCTTGCTGTTGGCTGAGGCTGGCTTCAAATTCATGATCCTCCTGTCTCAGCTTCCCAAAGTGCTGGGATTACAGGCATGTGCCACCACGCCTGCTCATAAATGATTCATTCTTTCTTCTGGGTTTATAATGACTTAGTCATCTGTTCTTTATTTGTTGATTGTTATATTCCTTTTTCCTGTTTAGGTTCAAACTGTATATATCATGGATCAGTTTGCATCTTTTCTTATCACTGTCTTGGTTCCCTATCTCCCTATTTATTTATTTCTTTATTTGTTATTTTAATTTTTTGCAGTTCTGGGGATTGAAACCATAGCCTTGTGTATGCTAGGCAAATATTGTACCACTGAGCTACATTTGTAGCCCCTCTTTATTTAAGTTAATTTTTAAAATTCTATTTTTACAAGCAGTTTTAGATTTGTAGCATAGTAGAGCAGAATTATACTCTCTGCCCCCATACATACATTATGCCTTCCTCATTATCAGCATTTCCTACCAGAATGGTACATTTATTACAGATGATCGGCACATCATTATCACTCAAAGTCCATAATTAACATAGGATTTACTCTTGGTGTTGTACATTGTATGGGTTTGAACAAATGTATAGTGTGTACCTGCCATTATACAGAGTAGTTTTACTGGCCTAAAAATCTTCTGTGCTCTACTTCTTCATCCTTTCCTTCCCCCACCCCCTGGCAACCACTGATCTTTTCACTGTCTCCATTGTTTTTGCCTTTTCCAGAATGTCATGTAACTGAAATCCTAGAGCATATAGTCTTTAGACTGGCTTCTTTCACATAGTAAAATATATTTAAATTTCCTTCATGTTTTGACATGGCTTGATATCTCATGTCTTTTTAGTGTTGAAAAACATTTCATTTTTTGGATGTAGTACAGTTGATCCATTTATTTACTGGAGGATGGCTTAGTTGCTTTCACGTTTTGGTAATATGAGAAACCTTTTTTTAAAAAAAAAATTTAAGTTGTAGATGGACACAATACCTTTATTTTATTTATTTTTAAGTGTTGCTGAGGATCCAACCCAGTGCCTCACACATGCACTCTACCACTGAGCCACAACCCTGGCCCCATGAAAAGCCTTTTATAAATATCTGTGTGCATACTTTTTTGGTGGACATAAGTTTCAACTGCTTTGGATGAATGAATACCAAGCAGTGTGATTATTGGATCATAACAGAGTATATTTGAGATTGTAAGAAACCCACCCATTGTCTTCCATAGTAGTGTTTTTTATTCCCACCAGCAATGAATGTGAATTCCTGTTGTTCCACATGATCCCATCTTGCTGTGTCCAACTCATGGAACGTAGGCTGTGAGCTGGCTGAGAAAATAAAAGTCTAAAGAAATATTAAGAGGGCTGGAGTCATAGCACAGTGATAGAGCACATGTGTAAGGCACTGAGTTCGATTTTCAGCACCATATATAAATAAATAAAAATTCAGTGACAACTCAAAGAAAGAAATATTAAGAAATAAAGACAAAGACATGGAAAAAGTGAAAAGTGGGAGCATGGTGGGATGATCCAGCTCTGACGGAGACTGGACCTAACAAATAATGAGAGCCCACATTTTATTTTGTAGTTAGGAATACTAAAAGGTTTCAATGTGAAAAACTTCTTGTGGTAAACAGGATGAAGTTTGGGAAAAACAGCGTGATTAGAGTTTCGCAGGTTATGCCCATCTCTTCTATCTCTGGGCAGCTGGGATTTGAAATCAAGGCTTCTTGAACTAGGGAATTCCATGGATCAAGCATGGGCATTCCCCTTGGAACTTTTGCACCTCAGGGTTCCCATAAGCAGTGCCTCACTGTCCAGAGTTTGCATAGTTCAAAGCAATGATTTATATACTGCTAAAGACAATTCCAGCTTTTTTTTTTGGCAGTAGTGGGGATTGAACTGGAGTGTTCTACCACAGAGTTACATCCCCAGCACCACTTCCCCTTTTAACTGTTATTTTTTAGATTTTGAGATAGGGTCTTGCTAAGTTGCCAAGATTGGCCTCTAACTTACTGATCCTTGTGCCTCACTCTCTTAAGTCACTGGGATCGCAGTGTGTGCCAGTGTGCCTGGCTACTCACCAGCATTTGATATTGTCAGTATTCTGGATTTTAGGCATTTTAGCAGGCATATATGACATGATATGGAGCATTGGTTCATATGCTAATTTGCCATCTGTGTATCTTTTATGGTGAGGTCTTTGTTGCCCAGCCCTCGTTCTCCTGAGATTGAACCTAAGACCTTGGTCATACTAGGTTTGTGTTCTACTGCTGAACTACACACCCCCAGCCTTTTATATTTTATTTTGAGAGAGGATCTTGCTAAATTGCCCAGGCTGGCCTTGAATTTGCAATCCTTCTTTCTTAACCTTCCTGGTAGCTGGTATTACGGGTGTGCAACACCACTTCCAGCCGGGCCCATTTTTTTTTTCTTGTTGATTTTTAGAAGTTGTCTATTTTGGATAATCATCCTTTATCAGATATTCTTTTTGCAAATATTTAATCACTTTTGTGGCTTCTCATTATTCTCTTGACAGTGTTTTGCAGAATTTTAATAAAGTCCAATTTATTAATTCTTTTGTGGATTATGCTTCTGGTGCTGGATGTAACAAGTTATTTCTCATCAAACCCAGCCTCATCTAGATTTTCTTCTGTGTTATCATCTATGGTCTAGGATTTTCATAGCTTTGTGTTTTATGTTTATGTGTCTGACTTACTTGGTTTAACTTCTGTGAAGGGTGTAAGGTCTGTATCTAGTTCCATTTTTTTTTCCTTGTGTGTAGATATCCAGTTGTTCCAGTGCTATTTGTTGTAAAGACTTTTTTCCTCCATTGTTTTTATTTCTTTGTCAAAGATTAGTTGACTAAGCTGAGTGTGGTGGCACATGCCTGTAATCCCAGTGAGGCTCTAAACAATTTGACTTGATTCCATTCTCTATTTCTAAATAAAAGTTGCAGTCCTTGAGTGAAAACATTTCAAACATAGTTTTTAAGGTAGAATAATTCTTTTATTCTAAGAGTTGTGATAAGGAGGTGAGTTAGATAATTTTTTCTAAGCCTTGGATTAGACATGAAGGTTAAAACTATATAAATTCTTGGTCTTGAAAAGAAATGAATAAAAACTGATGAAGAATCTCATTATTAGGAACAGTGTCAACAGTGATGCCAGGGTGGTGTTTTCCCTCATAATCCCTTCCTCTGAAAAGCAGCAGACTTGAGATTTTCCATTTAATCTATGTAAAGATGATTTTAGCTGAAACTAGAGATATGAAAGTGTGTCAGTTATCAAGGTTGCAGACCTTAAACTTACTTGGACTACAGTCTTTTCAGCTTATAGGCTTCCTGCTTTATTATAGTTGTACCATGTAACATAATGCAGGGAATTTAATGAAAGCATTTAAGGTTGGATTTTCAAAAAGGATATGCTCTGAGAAGAGCCACAAATTCTGGAGAGTGAGAGGTAGGTTGAATGGCTTGAGAGGTGGGAACACAATAAATTATGTGGTTTGGGCAGCAGTAATGCTACAAAAATGCTTTTCTGTTGTGTATATATACACAGATAATTTATATTTGCTGGAAAGGTTTGGGATATGGGGAATCCCTAACTGCACTCTTGTCTTTGGCTGTGCCATTGTTTTTGTTTCTACACAAAGTTTTCATATAATGATACCGTACCTTCAGCTTATCTTTACTTGAGCTATTTAATGTCATAGTCAGATGCATATTCTGAGACTCTATTTCTTGTGTTATAAAACTCATATGTGTTTAATGCAGAAACTTAGAAATTGTCTACCAGTTAAAGATGATGACTTTGAATAATTTGGGCTATTATCTTTCATTCTGTTTTCTGAGTATATGTATATTAATTTGTAAATTTTAAAAATAATGGAGTCACACTGTATTACAGTTTTATTTCCCGAGAAGTCATGAAATATATTTATATTTTGTGACTGTGATAGACTATATGAATATGAACATATGAATGAATATATCATGAATATATGACATTAAAAGTTTAGTTATTTTAGTATATGTTATTAGAAGTCATGATCTTGGTTATCTTTAGGAATGCTATGTGAAGATTAGAAGGGAACAGAGAGATTCTGGGGTGCTATTTCACAAGTGTGTTTATTCTATGAAAATTGAGCTGTAATATATATACATTTTTATATTTGTATATTATACTTGAATAAATTTTAAAAGGTTTAATAGTTATTGAAATAACAGATAAATAAGATTAACATGATGTATGGACAGAAATGTGGAGACTTTTTAGAGAACTGTTTTCTTCAGTTCTTTTAAATGATATATGAATAGCTGATTTTAAACTTGTTTGTTTACTTCAGAAATATTAACTTACATCTGTCTGACCTCCAGCCATTTGGACTAATATTTTATTCTTTTTTTTTTTAAATATTTTTTAGTTATACATGGACAGTGTCTTTATTTTGTTTACTGATTTTTATGTGGTGCTGAGGATCGAACCCAGTGCCTCACATGTGCAAGGCAAGCACTCTGCCACTGAGCCACAACCTCAGCCCCTAATATTTTATTCTTTGATGGCAACCATGGACAGGAATTCAAGGACTTTCTAAATCTCTGAAAGTAAAAGTAGCAAACTAATCAGAAATGTAAGAACAAAGGAAACCATTAAGTGAAGAAACAACCTACATAATGGGAGAAAGTATTTGTAAACTATATGTATGGTCAGAGGTTAATATCTACTATATATAAGGAACTCAAGACAACTCTAGCAGAACAGACAAACCCTCCAAAACCAAATAATACAATAATTAAAAAATAGGCAGTAGACTACATAGACAAAGAAGATACACCAATGACTAAGAAGATACACTAATGTAAATGAAAAACTGCTCAGCATCACCAGTCACCAGGGAATGCACAACAGAACCATTGGTAGATATCCCCTCACTCCAGTTAGAATGGCTGTTATCAAAAAGACAAAGGTGAGCCGGGCGCGGTGGCTCACGCTTGTAATCCCAGCACTTAGGGAGGCTGAGACAGGAGAATCGCGAGTTCAAAGCCAGCCTCAGCAATGGCGAGGTGCTAAGCAACTCAGTGAGACCCTGTCTCTACATAAAATACAAAATAGGTCTGGGGATGTGGTTCAGTGATTGAGTGCCCCTGAGTTCAATCCCCAGTACCAAAAAAAAAAAAAAGACAAAGGTGACAAGTTCTGGTGAGGATTAGGACAAAAGGGAACTTGCACCCCGTTGGTAGGAATGTAAATTAGTATAGCCATTATGGAAAACAGTATGGGAGTTTCTTCAGAACTTTCAAACGAGAAGGCTGGGGATATAGCTCATTTGGTAGAGTGCTTGCCTCGCATGCCCAGGGCCCTGGGTTCAATCCCCAGCACCACCAAAAAATATGTTCTAGCAGTCCCACTTGTGGGTATATATCCAAAAGGAAATGAGGAAATGTCTGCATTCGTATGTTCATTGCAGCACTATTCATAATAGCCAAGAATTGGAAATAAGTAAGTGTCCATCAGTTGATGAATGGATAAAGAAAATGTGATACATATGCCCTGGAAAGGATTAAACCCTGTTATTTATGACAACATGGATGGAAATGAAAGATAGTATGTTAAGTGAAATAAGCTAGGTGAAGAAAGACAAATCTTGCATGATCTTGTGGAATCTAAAAAAGGTAATTTCATACACATTGAGAGTAGAATAGTGGTAATCAGACTGGGGAAGGATGGGGGAAAGTTGGTCAGTGGATATTAAGTTACAGTTAGGAGAGAGAAATTCTAGTGTTTTAAAGCACAGTGGGTGACCATATAAAATGACAGTGTACTGTATATTTCAGAAAAATTAAGAAGAAAGGATTTTGAATGTTTTCATCACAAAGAAATGATGTTTGAGGAGGTAGATAAGCTTACTTTGATTTGAACATTATATAATGTACATGTATTGAAACATCACATAGTATACTAATAAATATGTACAATTTTTATGTGTCAATTAAAATAGGGAGAAAATAGCCTAAAACCAATCTCTAGGGAGAAAATAGCCAAATCTGTTTTAGAATTTAAGTTATTAGTGAACAGACAAGGACCCTATTTATCTAGCTTATTTATTCTGTATCCCTAAACCTTTTCTTTACACTCATCATTGCCTATTTGTTGAGTCAGCGTATCTGTGTTGGTTGATTTAACCAACTGTCCTCTCATATGCTTGGACTGTTACCACTTTAAAAAAAAAATTTTTGTCAGTGTGATGGGTAAAAAAAATTATTGTCTTTAGTTTCTTAGTTATTGATGAATGAAGCTTAAAATATTTTTATTAAGTCACATGGATTTAATTTTTTGAGAATTTAGCTATTTAAGTAGTTGAGATATGGGTTGTTCAGTGTGATAGGCATTAGTCTTTTGTGGCTATTGCACATTTCAAGTGGAGCTAGTTCAAACTGAGATGTATCATGTGTAAATTAATATACATTGGGTTTTGAAATTTATGAAAAAGAATGTAAAATACCTCAATTTTTGAATGTCAATTCCATTTGAAATGATGGTATATTTGGTTATATTTGGTTAAATAAGATATTAAAATTATTTTTACTAGTTTCTTTTTACCTTTTTTATATGGCTACTAGAAACTGTAAATTTACATATGGCATCATATTTCTGTTGGACAGTGCTGATTGAGAATAGTAATCTAATCATTAGGTGATTAGGACCTGGAATAGGGTAATATTTATAGAAAGTAAAGTAAGGAGTAGTTTTTAAGAGATTATGAATTATGCATATACCTTACATAATCTCTTTTATAATATAGCATATTTTACAGTTTTTTTTTGGTGTTACCATCATGGCTTTGTAATCAATAAAAAAACATTTTTTTTAAAGGCTTCTTTTTTTTTAAGTTGTCAATGGACTTTATTTTATATGGTACTGAGAATCTAATCCAGTGCCTTACACGTGCTAGGTAAGTCTTTACCACTGAGCCACAGCTCCAACCCAGTAAAAAACTTGTTGAAGGCAAGAACTGTATCACCATTTTTACACTCTTCTCTGTATCTTGTCTTCTGCTAGTTTCATAGAAAATTGATTTTATCAAACAAGAATTAATAGGATATCATATATTTTATAAGCTCAAGTTTTAGAATGTAGATCAGTGATTCCTAGAGTTCTTATGCCCTATCTTTCATTATCAGTTTTGCTAGTGAGTCATATCAGTTGTATTCTAAAAAGGTAAAAGAATAAATGAACTAACAATTAGTCATATAAATGCCAAGCTCTCTGTGGTCATTTTGTATCTTTTTTTGTTTAATCCATATTGTAACCCTGTAAGGAAAGAATCTACCACCATCTTATGGATTATGAAACTGATATTGGGTGATTTTTCCAACGTTATGTTACCAAAACAGATATGCCCAGTTTCAGAGCTAGCACTTCTGTACTGTAGCTTTCTGTTCAATTAAAGATAGCTAGTTTTTTAAAGTGATTTGAAATTCATGTATTTTGGCTGACATGAAATTAATGGAAATCATTAAAATGAAATGTATAATGATAAATTTTGACATTACACTTTACATATTCAATAAGAAAGTAAATTGAGAAATAGTTCCCAAAACCTAATGGGAAGAAAAAGGCATACTTCTTTTCTTATTCTGATTTTATTGTATATTAGAATTCCAGAAATTGAACAATATTTCATGGAGAAAAAAATTAAGGTTTTAATATTTTAACTATTTCTTTTGTCTTTCAGATAAAATCAAAGACAAAATTAAAGAGAGAGACAAAGAAAAAGAGAGAGAGAAAAAGAAGCATAAAGTAATGAGTGAGATCAAGAAAGAGAATGGAGAAGTAAAAATTTTACTGAAAAGTAAGTTTATATTCAGTGAATTTTGTTTCATTGCATTATACTGTTTAGTATACATATTGTGATTAGAATAAGGGAATGCTATGTGGTACTGATATTTGATAAGAATAAACATTAATGGAGCGGAAATAAAAAATAAATGTATTATCAGAGAGTTCTGATCTGCATGTAGCGGTATTTATTTAGAGAATCATTAAATTTTCGAGGTTAAGCTTCACTAAACTATTATATTCCTTAAATTATTTTAAAATCTGATCAGTATTTATTAGTTTTTATCCATACTTAGATAATCTAAAATAAAATCTGATCAGTTTTTATATTATTAGTTTTTATCCATATTTAGATAATCTAAAATAAAAGGCTAAAGTAGTTTTTAAAAAGCCTAAGGATAGCTGGGCACGGTGGCTCAAGCCTGTAATCCCAGCACTTAGGGAGGCTGAGACAGGAGAATCGCGAGTTCAAAGCCAGCCTCAGCAACGGCGAGGTGCTAAGCAACTCAGTGAGACCCTGTCTCTACATAAAATACAAAATAGGTCTGGGGATGTGGTTCAGTGATTGAGTGCCCCTGAGTTCAATCCCCAGTACCAAAAAAAAAAAAAAAGCCTAAGGATGATGAAAGAAGTGGTCTTACAGATATTTGATTATAATCACCATATCATAGTCTAGAATTGAGAGGGAAGATTTTCACTGAGCTCAATCAGAAGGGATACTGTGCTACTATATGTTTCTTACATACTTAAGAGTATCTTTTTTGTTTCCTGTTCTTTCTTTATTGGTACAATTGTATACAGGTACTGGTTTTATGTGGGGCGGGGTGGGGAGAAGAGTTTTAGGGAGAGACAGGTAGTTGAGTAATATGTCTTCTCACTTAATCTGAACTTTTTCATAGAGAATTTATGCTGGAATACATGTAAGGAGAGTCTTAAATTCACATAGATAGCAAGGTATGAAGAATCAATGGTTTTCAGTTACTAGATAGCAAGGAAAGTCATTGGCCTCTATCAAGTTGACAGTTGCTGATCAGAACATGTTGACCGTGATTAATTTCATATTGAATATATGTGTTGGCAAGCCTTTATATGTACACAATGAAAAAAGCCTACTGCACTGTATGTGCACAGAATACCTGGGTAATTTATAATATTTAAGATAAACAGAGTATTAGAGTTTATTTTCTTTTCCTTCTTTGTCATGTTTCTAGGTGTTCTTTTTTAAAATTTTTTTTGTAAGTTGTCAGTGGACCTTTATTTAATTAATTTGCTTATATATGGTGCTGAGAATTAAACCCAGTGCCTCACACTTGCGAGGCAAGCACTCTACCACTGAGCCACAACCCCAACCCTAGATGTTCTTTGATAGTACGATATATAAGGTCTGTTTTCTATATGTTGGAATTTAATTTTCTGTAATGTTCTTTTACTCCTGAGGAAACATCAGACTTAAGTTGATGGCTACTTAATGTTTTTGATCCCTTTGTTCTGTTTCTTTTGCCATTGTTTTATCTGTTATCTAATTAGATTATAAGCCTTTAAGGCAGGAATTGATTCTAACCAAACTAGTACTGTACAGCAACTAGTGATTAATGCTTGAAATGTTTTTATAACTTTGTTGGTTTAGTTAGTTTTTACAGATTTGGTTAGATACTCATTTTCTTATCTATTTGAATGTACAGGGATATAAATTTCTGTCACTTGGAAGACTGTATGTCTTAAAAATAATTTATAAATGCCCATATGTTCTTGGTTGAATAATAGATTTCTAATATACTACTAATGTGAATTATTGAATCTAGAGTTCATGTATACAAATAAAATTAAAAACAGCCTAAAAGTAGAGATTTTTCTAGGAATATGCAGTATTAACCTTAACTTTGAATTAGATAACAATTTTAGAAGGTATTTTGAACTGAAAGTGAAACTAGTGATGTTAACGAAAAAAGAATGAGAAAGATTTGGAAATAAATTTGTGACTTCTAGGATGACCATGGAAAAATTTAGAGAAATGTATTTACTGTATGCTTTAGTCAGCTTTTTTGCTGCTGTGTCTAAAGAATCTGAGCAGAACAACTATAGAGGAGGAAAACTTTATTTGAGAGCTCATGGTTTCAGAGGTCTTAGTCCATAGAAGGCTGGTTCCATTTCTTGGGGCTCAAGATGAAGCTGAACATCATAGTGGAGTATGTATGTGGCAGAGGGAAGCAGCTCACATCATGGTGATCAAGAAGTAGAGAGAGACACTCACACTCTGCTTGCCAGATACAAATATATATCCCAAACCCAGGCCTCAATTACCATCTCCTCTAGCCACACCGTACCACTTCAGTTAATCATATCAGGGATTAAGTCACTGATAAGGCTAAGGCTATAACCCAATCATTTCTCCTTCAAACCTTCTTGCATTGTCTCACAAGTGAGCTTTCAGGAGACGCCTCACATCCAAACCATTACACTGTATGTTGGAGGTAAGTAATAATTTACTTTTTTCCAGGGTTGTGAAGATTTATATGAGGGAAAGTATGGGATAAATGCTGAATATAATATTTGCTCACCAGATATTCAGTAAGTGAATACGAATCTTATAAATATATTTGGAAGATTAAGTTTTGTGATTAAGAAAATGTGAAGTAGTACATAGATAATTAAATGAATAAAAACATGATTCATTTAGAAAACAGTGACTATCTCATTGTAAGTACGAAGTAAATGTTAGCTATTGTTATTTTCCAGAAAAAACAATTTGCTCAGCTTGTGTGGCCATTTCCCAAGTGAGCCTGTGGTCTGGAAAGGACATTTTCTGTCTGGTATTCTAGAGTAACAACAGAATCAGTTTTATGGGACAATATACTATTATTTCAGACCATGTGCCCTATTTCCTTTTTGGTCTCCAGCTTTTACTCTTAAAATGTTCTTCTGTTAACACTAATGTTGCAAGCTGTAACACATACAGGCATTATTTGATGGTAGTGGTTGAAAATATAAAATGAATGATAACTATGTTCCATATTAATCTCATTTCCTTTACGTTTTTGTTAAAAATTGTGTTTTGTATGAAAGTAAATAAATGCACATATATAAATATATAATAATATACACGCTAAAATATTTTCAATGCAAAAACTTTATAAAGTTTCTATTGATAAATGGAATTATTTGCTCTTTCAGAAATAGCTTAAAGAAACAAAGAAGTTTGAAAAAGAACCTTATTTAGTGGGTCCACAAGATTGGGATCCTAATTAGAATAAGTTATACTCTATGTATGTATAATATGTCAAAATACACTCTACTGTCATGTATATCTAAAAAGAACAAATAAAAGATAAAAAAAAAAAGAAACTTTATTTAATGGGTCTCATCCTTTTATACTTAAGTCCACCAGATGTTATTGTTGAGCATATGTATGTGTTGCAGTCATTTTTATCTGGTTTCTTAAGGCTGAATTGTAAGAACATATATATTATGATTGTAGTATTTTCAAGAGTAAATTTTACCATTGTAGCATATCAGAGAAGCTTGATGAGAAGGTAGAATGGGAGTTAAAAGAAGCTAGTGCCCAAGTATAATGGTAGTATATTAAAGATCACAGGTAGCCAGGTGCAGTGGCACATACCTGTAATCCCAGTGGCTTGGGAGGCTGAGATAGAAGAATCATGAGTTTGCAACCAGCCTCAGCAAAGGCCAGGTGCTAAGCAACTCAGTGAGACCCTGTCTCTAAATAAAATACAAAAGAGGGCTGGATGAGGATGTGGCTCAGTGGTCGATTGCCCTTGACTTCAATTCCTGGTACCCTCCCAAAAAAATCACAGGTAGGTTAACTATGGCAGGAAGAGTGACAGCATTGTAGTGTGAAAATTGTAGTTTCCCAAAGACCAAAGGTAGAAAATTGCTAAGCTAATTACTACTTTGTTTTCTATATAAAATGGAGTTGTGTATGTTATTTCCTACATCACGTTTGAAATAAGATCCAATTTTCTGGGTAATGTTTATTTTTCACTTTTTTAATGCAAAAAGTATTCTAAAGTTGGTAGTATAAATGAATATTAGTGAATATTTTTAAAGTGATTATGATCTTTAATTTTTTTTATAACTGGTCATTAAAAATATATGCTGTCTTTGTACTATTTGTGTGTCATTCACTCTATCTTTGTATGAGTGTCCTTTTTTCACTGGCTATGTGTCTGTGTTTCTCTCTCTTTCTGATTGTTTTGCTTAGTCAGGCTCTCTCTTTTCTGGCTGTGTGTGTGTGTCTTTGGTTCTCTCTGTGTGTGCATGTATGTTTATATGAATATGTGTTTGTGGGTCTCCGTGTGTGTATTTGTGGTCTGTGGTGTGCATATGCCTGTGGCTCTGGTGCCTGTGTGTCTTTCCATAAACCTTATACTTTTTTTTTTTTTTGATACCAGGGATTGAACTTAGGGGTACTTGACTACTGAGCTACATCCCCAACCCTATTTTGTGTTTCATTTAGAGACAGGGTCTCAATGAGTTGCCTAGTGCCTTGCCATTACTGAGGCTGGCTTTTAACTCACGGTTCTCCAATCTTAGCCTCCCAAAGTGCTGGGATTATAGGCGTGTGCCACCGTGCCCAGCACACCTAATACTTTTTGTTTGTTTGTTTGTTTTTGGGGGGGTACTGGGGATTGAACTCAGGGGTACTTGACCACTGAGCCACATCCCTAGCCCTATTTTGTATTTTATGTAGAGACAGGGTCTCACTGAGTTGCTTAGTGCCTCGCCATTGCTGAGGCTGGCTTTGAACTCGCGATTCTCCTGTCTCAGCCTCCCTAAGTGCTGGGATTACAGGCTTGAGCCACCACGGCTGGCTACACCTAATACTTTTAATCTCATATTTTTTTAGAGTTCAATTTACTTAGACAACAATTCCTTTCTTTCTGCTCTAAGTACTTACCACGGTCCTTTCTTGGGTCTGATTTGTTTGAAGAATTTTAGATTTATAATGTGTACTTGAAATACTTTTTAGTACAAGAGAAGAACATTGATATTCAAAGTGACCCTATTTTCCCAAAGAATTTTAGAATTTTCTACATATGTATGTAATGCCTTTCATGTTTAGAGACAGAAAATGAGTAAGAGATTATATAATAGTAAATGCTAGTGCCCTAGTTTTGTTTAATGCAAAGAAGACCTATGCCCATTAGGGGTTCCCCAAACTACTCATAGGTTCTGTGATTTGTTAGAAGGACTCCCAGAACTCAGCATATAGCTGTACTCATGGCTATGATTTATTATAGTGAAAGGATATGAAGTAAAATCAGTAAAGAGAAACAGCATATGGGACAATGCCTCAGGGAACTTACACAAGTTTTCAAGAGTATGCACAGAGCAGTCACACAGGATGCACTTAATTCTTTCAGTTGTGAATTATAACAACACATGTTAAATGTTGTCTACCAGGAAAGCTCATTAGAGATTCATTGCCAAGGGTTTTATTGGGAGTTGGTTATAGAGGCACCATCTGCCTAGCACAGACAAAATTCTAGACTCCCAGAAGGAAAACAAGTGTTCAACCTACCCCATATTGTTTATACAGATATTTTAGGGACAGTAAATCTGCTGTTACCAGGAATGGTGGGAACCCTTTAAAAATACAAGTTTCTAAATACCAGGCAAGTGCCAACTTTACAAGCAAACAATCTTAAGTATATTCTCTCTTCTGCAAACTCCTCACTCTAATATTTAATTGTAAAGTAATTTGCCATGGAAATTTAACTCCTTTGTGCTCAACATAAAACTCTTTGGCTTGATTTCTTATTAGTTTGCATTTTTCAGTTTCTATTATAGTATTTCCTTTTTTGGTTCATCCTCAGAAATAAGAAATAGAGGAAGTGTGGTGCCTATTTTCTCTTTATTTTTTGTTTATTTTATTTCATAATTACGTGTTCTAGTGATCAGGTATTTTCTATTATTTAAAATTTTTAGGTGTGAATTTAGTTGAATATTAAGTGTTTTTATTCCAATGTGGTTTTATTTTGGCCTGCTATTTAATTTGTGCAATTTGACATGTATTTTTAGTTATGAGGTTTAGGAATGCTGTTAACTATATCTCCTTTAAATGTTTTCAAATTCTACTTTTTGTTTTATTGCTGTTTTTCTTGATTTGTTTGGATTTTACTTACATATGTAAACTTCTTTTGTCTTTCATTAGGGTTATTATTTGATTTTTTGTTATTTTGTTCTTAAGATATTAACTGGAAACTGATGTTTTGATAGTTTGTACTTAGCAAGGATGAATTTGTTAACATTCAAATATATTTCTTAAGTACTTACGGATAGACTTTAGAGAATTAACTTTGCCTTTTATGGTTTCAAAAATCTATGCAATGAATAATGTTGACAGATTTCCGTTTTTGCTTTTCATGATGACACTCATTTTGTTCTTTGTTGCATATTTATGAAGCATCTCTTTGGATTTTTAAAAGTGACAATTTTTAAATTTACATTAAACTTCCCTTTTGTGAACTTTCTGTTAACTTGAGATGATTTTTCTTGTTTACAAGCTTAAGGTTTAGTGGAATTGATATGTGGAAGAACTTGATTGAAAGGGAGACAAGGAAAAAACTGAAAACTTAAAATAGTCTTTGGTGAGATAGGTCTTTTAATTCATATATTCATCAAGTGTTCATGTGTAGCAATATATTAGATGGTTTGTGGGATACAATGATGGAAGAGAAATATCAATACCTTTTAGAGTATCACTCTGAATTCACAGAAAAGTTACTTGTTTTGCTTATACAGTGTCCCAAGGAACATGTGATGTACACATATCCTATGAGTAAAACAAATAACTTCTTATATGAATTAGGAGTTATATCAGTTCTAACTAAAAAGATGAGGGAAATCAACATTAAGGAAATGATGTAAGAGTTTTCTTTAAAGGATGGATAAGAAAGAGTTCAGTGTATGTACTGAGCAAGGCAAGGGTATTTTAAGGAGAGGAAATACTTTTGTCAGGATTAGAAAGACAACCTATGACTAAATACTTTTGTCAGGATTAGAAAGACAACCTATGACTAAATACATTTGACCTCAGCATGAAGTACTTGAGGGCATCATTGAATTCCAGACTGAAGAGGAAACTACTTCATAGTTTGGCATTGAGAACACCTGAAAGTAGTTGAGCCAAAGGATGAATATGATCAAAGCAATATATGGAAAATATAGAAAGATTAATGTGGCACTGTCATTCAGGATGAGAGATGGTCAGATGACTGTTAGACCCTAAATTAAGACAGTGGTGTCAAGAAAGTCCAAAGTAATCAAGGACAAACTGGATAATTCTGTCAAATCACACAAAGATCAGGAAGATGATTTGAGAAAATTTTGGATTTGCTATTTCACCATTTTGGAAAAGCATGTTTGAGTAGACTGAAGTAGAACCAGAAATAAGCAGAAGTTAAAGCAGTAAGAATGCTAAGGTAATGAAGGAAAGACCCTAAACATAGATGATTTAGTGATCAAAAGAAGAGAAAAATCTATTAAGCAAGGTTTTTTGGAGTTGGTAGAAGAGAGTCACTTTTGAGAATAGAACATCTCACTCATTGAAAACAGGAAGAAATTAGAGATGCGAAGGTGGAAAAATTTATGTGAAAAGGTAAGTGGGGAGAATTTTATGCATGGCAGGTTATCTGTAAAAGCAAAGTTAATAGATGGAAATGATGTCCATTTCTCAAATGTTAGCTTAATGTTTTTGTTTTTGTTTTTCATGTTGGGAAACAATATTTTCTTGCGTGGATGTGGTTTTTTTTGTTTTTCTTATATAAAAATGAATATATTGTGGTAATGTTAAATGCCTTTATGTATACTTAGATTCTGTAACTGTGTGAATTAATTTATCCCTTGAATTTCTGAGCCCAGAGTCTACTTGCTTTGTTTATAGAAACTCCTTTCTATGCAGCTTTTAAGGTACCAGTCTTTCTTGTTTACCTTTTTATTTATCTCTTTACCAGCACATGAATGTTCCTTGAGCTTAGGATATGGGAGATCATTTTGTTACCTTCTTTATGGCACTTTGCTGGATCTTCACTTGCAACTTTGTACAATTTGTTAGACTTAAAATAACCTATTTTAGACAAAGAGTGGTTTATTAAAGAATAAATAAAAAGTTAAGGAATTGTTGTTTGTTGCTGTTATACTTACGCAATTATTTTCCCCTTTGTGATTTATAAATCTCCTTGGCATCTGGACACAATTTTTAAGAGCAGAGATAAAGTAAAATTGATAATGTATTTAACAGGAAATATCTGGGTGGTATTATTTAGTTTTAACATTGTTCAACTTTTTTCTGAATTTTGTCCTTAAAATTTGAAGATTATACTTTCTGAAACATTTATTCATTTCATTATTTGCAGTAAACACTAAATAAACATCTGCTATGTTTCAAAAGGGTGCCCTACATCATTAGGTGTAATTTGGTCCTAATCCTTCCTCTGTATAGGTGTACGTGTATTTGCATGTATGTAGAGAAAGAGAGAATGAGAGAAATCAACTAAATTTTGATTGTCAATACTGTTTAAAATAAGTGCCATATAGAAAAGTAATTCTGAGTAAGTTTTCAGAAGTAAACATTTTATTACAAAACAGTTTAAAGCATGTTTTTTTAAAAGTAAGTAAAATATGAAGTTTCAAAAATATTTTTTCCCTACAGGTGGGAAGGAGAAACAAAAAACAAACGTAGAAGACTTACAAATTAAAAAGGTAAAGAAGAAAAAGAAAAAGAAACACAAAGAGAATGAAAAACGGAAGCGTCCAAAAATGTATAGCAAATCTATTCAGACTATCTGCTCAGGATTGCTATCTGATGTTGAAGATCAAGAATCCAAAGGCATCTTAAATGACAACATAAAGGATTACATTGGAAAGAATTTGGATACCAAGAATTATGATTCCAAAATTCCAGAGAACAGTGAGTTTCCATTTGTCTCATTAAAGGAGCCAAGAGTTCAGAATATCCTCAAAAGATTGGACACTTTGGAGTTCAAACAGCTCATTCATATTGAGCACCAGCCTAATGGGGGTGCATCAGTTATCCATGCTTACAGCAATGAACTCTCTCACCTGTCTCCTATGGAGATGGAAAGGTTTGCAGAAGAGTTTGTGGGTCTAGTATTCAGTGAAAATGAGAACTCCGCAGCTTTCTATGTAATGGGTATTGTTCATGGGGCAGCTACTTATTTACCTGACTTTTTAGACTACTTTTCATTTAATTTTCCCAATTCACCAGTGAAAATGGAGATATTGGGAAAGAAAGATATAGAGACAACAACTATGTCCAATTTTCATGCTCAGGTAAGAGGTTTTTAGTTTTATTTCTTTTTAATTTTTATTTAGGTTTTGGGCAAGCTTCTATTCTTTCTAATTTTGCTGTAGGTTTGAAATAAAAAGGTGAAAATACAATGAAAACATTTTGAGAGTATTTTCCTGATGTGAAAGATTTTAAATTTCAGGTTCTAATGTGTTTTTTCTTAAAGATAATTAATGAACTAATTAAGATTCTATTGTCTTCTTTTTTCTTGTAAGAATTTATCTTGGACTTAATGAAATGAATTTAACAATGTATTTTCTAGTCCTTAAAATAGTTTTCTTACTAAAATTGTCCTTTTCTTTATAATGTCTTCCAACTGGGTCTGTCACATAGTGGGTGTGAATAAATGTTGGCTATTAAATATACTGTGTACAAAGGAACCACTACTTATTGTAATTATGTGAGAAATTGTGCATGTATTGAACTAATTTCCATTTCCTACCTTTCTCTACAGTGTAGAACATACATTATTCTAGAAAACAGAGATAATTGAGTTTACTGGTTCTTGAAAGTGAATGTGGGCCCATCCAAAATCCATTGCTATTGTTACCCATCCCCAGATTAGATATTATTTATGCTAGGAGATTGGTCAGTTCTTACTTTTATTGGTACTCTAGTTCATGCTGTTCAAGAAACAGTAATTGTTGACAGCATTCTAGTTGAGAAGAAGGAAAAAAGTAAAGACAATCCCAGGGGTCTTACTCAATATTTAGTTCTGTCTTTCTCTACTCACAGATAAGCTAACAGACATACAGAGGAATACCTTCACTCTTTTCCATTTGTCATTAGTGCCAGCAGTAGAACAAAATCTCCTTAAACCTCCCCACGGCTCTTTTCGTTATTTTCAGTATATTCCTTTTGTTGATTGATGTTCAAGGCATGTCTCCACTTTTAAGTGATACTTTGGATGTTCAGTCACATCCACACATATCATACTTCTAATTGTATGCTTGGTGTAGATTCTATAGTATATCATAGCCTGGAAAATATAACAGTATTTAAAGTTTTAATGCATGTATGGGGAAATTATTCGCTAGTGTAACATATTTGAGACCTGGAATTTAAGTATTTTTAAAAGTAGACAAGGAGCTATAGAACATCCATTATTAGCCAGGCCATTTTGTAGAATTCCAGAATGGTTAGTATCTTGTATGAATTTCACCTGAATTGGGTGGCAGAATCAGGACTGACTTATAGTAATAATTTCTGCCATTTATTGAATACTGACTGTGCTGATGACTGTTGTAAGCATTCTATATGTAACAAGTCATTTAATGTTTGTTGCAGTATGGTTTTAGCAATGAAGAAATAGATAAAACAAATGATAGATAATCTAGCGTTGAGTGACCTTGAGCCAATTGTTTCTTCTCAAAGAATGTATAAGTGAAGAAGGAGGTTGGGGAGGCTAGGGTTGTAGCTCAGTGAGAGAGCACTTTCCTAGCATGTGTGAGGCACTGGGTTCAAATATCAGCACCACATATAAATAAATAAAATAAAGGTCCATTGACAACTAAAAAAAAATTTTAAAAAATTAAAAAAGAAAGTTGTGAATATGATCTTTATTCTTATTTGTTAATCTGAAAGATACATTTAGTAGCACTAGAGAAATTTATGATAATGGTAATCAGGATATATGTCATTAATTAACACTTTAAAAATGAGTAAAGTACACATAATACTGTTAAAATATATATTTTGTATTTTCTCATTTTAATTTTTTAACATATAAATAGTGAAGGTTGGCATGTTATAAATAACTTAATAGTTTGAATTTTCAAGACAGTTTTTCATATGTTCAAGTTTGGATCAGACCCACAGGTAATCACTACCACCAAGGCTGCTGTTGGTGATGTTAGAAGTTAGGCACTGCAACCATTCAGTGATGTGAATGGCATCTCCTAGATTGTGCAGCCAAAGGCCCTGGCTACTAATGCCTTGTGGAACCCAAACCAAGTTCATGCTAAGTGTGTATCGTCATAAGTCTACTTTTCTGTTTTGTTGTTGTTATATATTTGTTTTTAAATTCAGGGCCAACCAAAATGATTTGCCCTAAATTCTGTGGCAACAAAAAGCTGATAAATTATCCATATCTATGATCTTTATAGCAATAATATTTATCTCTATATTACTTTAGTTGTTTTCACTAATACTTTTGCATTTGTTTAGTTTTGTCTTAAATACATGTTTTTGTTATTTTATTTTTTTGGTATGGGGGATTGAATCCAGAGTGCTTCACCACTGTGCTATATCCCTATCCCTTCTTGTGTGTGTGTGTTGTTTTTTTTTTTGGTGGAGGGTGGATACCAGGGATTGAACCCAGGGGCACCTAACCACTGAGCCATATCCACAGCCCTTTTTAAATATTTTAGTTTGAGACATGGTCTCTCTGAGTTGATTAGGACCTTGCTAAATTGCTGAGGCTGGCTTTGAATTCATGATTCTCTACCCAGACCTTCTTTTTAATTTTAAAATTAATATTAAAATTAAAATTTTAATTAAATTATTAATTAAATTAAAATCTCTTCTCTCCTGTCCTCTCAGTAAAGGTCTCACTGAGTTGCTTAGTGCCTCGCAGTTGCTGAGGCTGGCTTTGAACTCACAATTCTCCTGTCTCAGCCTCTCAAAGTGCTGGGATTACAGGCGTGCACCACTGCGCCTGGCTTATGCTTTACTTGATGATAGGAATAACATAGTCACATTGCACAGGTGTAAGCATTCAGGCTTGGGAAGGATTTGTGGTTATTTGTAATTTACCATACATATGTCCTAGTTTTTCTTCTATCTCTGTTTCATTCAGATATTCATTCATTTATTGTGTTCTCATGTCCTAGATGATAGAGATATAAAAAAATCCATTAAACAGGAGTTTTTTTCTGTCAAATAAATGAGATTTCTGTCCTTTCATTCTATCCTTAAGTAACACTTACTCTGTAAGAACTCTGAAAATATGAAAACTGGAGCTAGTTTCTTCCATCCTTCCCTCAGTTACATACCCTAAATCTTACTTTTATTTTATCCAGGCTCTCAAGTAACTAATGTCAGAGCATTAAGTGACGATTAAAAATTACTATTTTAATAATGGCTGTTACTAAATCTGATCTGATTGGTTAGACCTGTTTGTGTGCCGAACTGCTGGGAAGAAAGTAACATTTATTAAATTTACACTGGGGTCAGTCACAGTGTTAGGTTAGTAAAACAGTTTGATGTGCCACCTTTGAAACATTGCCTGCCTTGTTATAAAATTTTCATTTTGACCAATTGTGCTTGCCATATCCTCCTCAAATGCTTAGGAACTGATCTATAGAATATTATCATGGTAGACACCAGATGCTATAACTGAGAAAGCTTTTTTCTTCCATTAGTGTATTAATTTAAAAAGTTAGATAACAAGAATTGAATATTTTTATTTGTTCTGAATTTTATTGGTGCATTATAATTATCTGCATGATCTAACAATATAATTTGGTCACTATCATTCCCTAGTATTTCCACTAATAATTTAATTCTTATTTAAGTTTAAGTTTTTTGGATATTTTTGAACATTGATCAAGTGTCATCACTTATTTGTAGTTTGATTTTAAAATATTTGCCAGATGTGGTAGAGAAATGGCTCCCTCTTCTGGCGCAGTCCTTTATGTCTGATGTTTTAGATTGTCTTACAAAGAACGTAATGAGCAGGTCTCCTTTTTAAAAATAAGGGACTCCTCTCACTCCTCTATCACCTTAAAAACCAACCAAACACAGCAGAGTTGGACCATCTTCTAACTCACCTTGATTTTTGAATCGAATAATTATCCAGTTTTTGAGTTTTCTTCAAACTGATGCTGATAAAAGCTGAAAACGTGTCTATCTTGTGTATTTTTTATGGGTCACTATCCTGAAGAACTTTTTTTAAATCTTGGAATATTGATAGGTACACTAAAACAACTGTAAGACACAGGTTTTGAAATCAAAATAGTTTTTATAATAATAGACCAAGTAAGTTACGTTTATCTACTATGAGACTTATCAGAAACTTTAATACTCAGTGTGTATGGTGGACCTACTGTGGCAAACTGCTAGAGTGAAAAGGATTGTCCAAACTTACTCTGTTACAGAATCCTTTTTTCAGTGAACATATTTTGAGAAACAGCAAATTATTTCACAAAATTCATTCTTCACGTTTTTAAAAAAATTACTTCTTAACTGTATTTAGTTCTTCCTTTATTGCCGCAATATTTATAGGTGCAATAAAACAGTATTAAGTGTAATAGATTTGTTTTTGGTGGTGTATTTCCTGGTAGAAAGGCTGCTTTTTTCTTTTCTGAGATCTGATTTGCAAGCATATCTCAGAATTGTGTGTGTGTGTGTGTGTTTATTTATTTATTTGCAGTATTAGGGTTAAACTCAGGGCTTTGCACATAGCCCTAGTCCTTTTAAAATTTTATTTTGAAGCCAGGCGTGGTGGCTCACGCCTGTAATTCCAGCCCTTTGGGATGCTGAGACAGGAGAATCGTGAGTTCAAAGCCAGCCTTAACAACGGCAAGGTGCTAAGCAGCTCAGTGAGACTCTGAGTCTAAATAAAACACAAAATAGAGCTGGGGATGTGGCTTAGTGGTCGAGTACCCCTGAGTTCAATCCCCGGTACAAAAAAAAAAAAAATTTATTTTGAGAAAGGGTCTTGCTAAGTTGCCCAGCCTGGCCTTGAATTTGCAATCCTACCTCCTAAGTAGCTTGGATTGCAGGTGTGTGCCACAATGCCCAGGCATAGATTGCTTTCTTATTTAAAGATTACTTTATATGAGGATTAATGAATAAAATATTGTTTAAATATAATTCATTTTCTGTTACTAAAGTTTATGATATTTTGTTATTGACACTTATTGGCAATGGATACAAGAAGCCTCCTCTTTGCTTTTTCTTATCCTTTGTAATATTTGTAGAGAATATAGAAAAGAAAAGTGAAAAATGCAGCTGTAATAGTAGCAGTTTTTATTTTTGGGTCATATGGGAAGAAGATTTATATTAAAAATGTTACATCTTTCTGGGTTTGGTGGCACATTCCTATAATCCCAGCAGCTCAGGAAGCTAAGGCTGGAGGATTTCAAGTTCTAGGCCAGCCTCAGCACTTTAGTGAGGCCCTGTCTCAAAATAAAACAAAATAAGAGCTGAGGATTTGGCTGGTGGTTAAGTACCCTGGGTTCAATCCCTGGCACACTCCACAAAAAAGTTACATCTTTTCTAAAAGGCATTATTTAAATATAAGCTTTTGCAAAAATATATAAAATGTATCATGCCTCTCTTCTTTTTGAGAAATGTATACCTAAATTAAGTGGAAGCATATGCATAGTTTTATATTCTGGTGTTTCTCTTTTAATTTAATTTTAAAAATTTAGGGGGTGTTTTGGAACTAATTATTGAACCCAGAGTGTTCTACCTTTGACTTATACTTCCAGCCCTTTTAAAAATGTTTATTTTGAGACATGGTCTTGCTAAGGTGCTCAGGCTTGAACTGTGATCCTGTGCCTCAGTTTCCTCATTGCTGGGATTATAAATCTGTGCCTGGCTTAAAAATTTAATTTAAAATTTAAATATATTTGTATCTATCTAATTGGTTTATTAGAGCATAATACTTGGAGAATAAATGTCTTGAAAGAAAATTACTATTTGTTTCAAATATGATAGCTAAGAATGCAGTTTGTTTTCCTTGGAATTTCCTAATAAAATTTTACCTGGGGTTTTAATAGTGGGTAAATAGGATCTACATTACAGCTTTAGTACATTTGGTTAAGATGGAATGAGACGTACTTGTATGTGTGCATGTGAATTCTGTATATAAATATGTATATATTTGCCACAGGTTAGGAAGAATTAACCATAACAATTCAATTAGGATATTTCTGAATATTATTCTCATAAAATCTGTACTATTTTACTTTTAAAATCCAGACATTCTCCAAAATCCTTTGAAATATTTATGAATTTTAAGAGGACTGTATTTGTTTGTTTATTTATTTGGTACCAGGACCATATTTTAAAAAGGCCTCAAAAGATAGTTTCTTTTAAGTGGTCCCAAACTGAACATAGGATAGGGAGAAAAACAGGCTCTAATTTATTTAGTATGTTAAAAATTTTAATATTTATTTCTATACTCATTTAGACATGTATTTCATTGTATTTTTTAAAAAGAACATTTGTAAATTTGAGAGGAAATTAACGTAAATTTATAATTTGAATGAAATGAGATGGCTAGGTCAATAATGCACCGTCCATCAATGAAACAATCATTCTTTTTATTTTTTGTGGTACTAGGGATTGAACCCAGGGGTACTCTACTGCTGAGCCACGTTCTCAGTTTCTTTTTTCTTTTTTATTTTGAGAGAGTCTTGCCAGATGACAAAGCTGGCCTCAAACTTGGGATCCTTCTGCCTTAGTCTCCTGAGTAATGAAACTGCTCTTCTAACCTCAAATAGGAACATCTGGTCAAATCAGTAAAAGCGCTTGGGTTATATGACAGAACATATCATTTATATTGTCATAAGATGTTATACCAATTTTTTTCCTCTCACTCAGTGATACATGTTCTTGTATTTAAAACACAGAAATTGTACTCTTACAAGGGCTATTAAATTTGTTGATAAGTACTTTTGGTTTTCTGATTAATTTCGCTTCTTCCCTATTTTTCTGTGGTTTAGGAATGGCATTTTTTTTGGTAGAGTAGAAGTACTTATCTTAATTACATGACAATAACTAGGGTAGAATGCAACTGTGTCAATTATTTAAGAAATGAATTATTTCATGTTTAACCTCATTTTAATACTAGATACATTGACTGCTCTGATTTCAGACTTGTGTTTCTTCAGAGTATTATCTCTGACTCCTAAATTTCTCCTAACATTCTCATCAGAGAGTGTTCTTTCTTTGTTGTTCAGTACTCCCTTGGAAGAAAAGACCAGTAGATAACAGTCCACTTGATTTTGCTTTAAAGGTGTGATTAAAGTACCTGTGTTTTTGGAGAGCTCCTAAATTGAGTTGTATTTAGCATTTTAGAAGAATTCACTCACTGAAAATTCTCAAGGCTACCCTCTTCCGCCCTTGATAAAGTGCTCACATATTTTAATTGAGCATTGTTGATACTGTGATGTAGTACCAAGAACTACTTGAGTGGGAGTGGTTTATTTGATTCTGGCTTTGTTTGGACTAGTGACTTAGATGAGATACTTGATTTAAATAAGAAGATAAGGAAGTTGATAAATAGTTAAGTGGAACTATTACCTTCCTAAGTTACCTTTTAAAAGTCAAGTGTTACATTTCAAAACACTTGGAAATTTTGTGTTTTATAATACAAGTTGTTTGATTTCACTTTCTTTTCCTTCCCCTTTCTTACCTTTCCCCTCCTTGTTAGTAAACTTAAGAAATTAATGTTGTTGTTATACTGCTTTGTTAATTGTGATAAAAATAAAATAATACTGTCAAAATTTTCTATTAAAATTAATTTTTTATTGTTATATTTTTGGAAATAGGTATGTTGGATCATTGTTACTATAATAACTGTGATTGTAAGGATCTTTCAGTGTGTCCATAATATGACAAAGGTTGACCATCCAGGATTGCCTGGGATACAAGACTTTCACTTTTAAAAGTAAAAGTGCTTGGTTCTTGGTAAACTGAGACATGCTGATCTCTTAAATTTAGTGGCCACAAATATTAATATTAAAATTTGGAGAAGAAGATAATTAGGGTTTCACTTCAAGTTTGTTTCTAAGCTGGGCACAGTGGTACATACCTGTAATCCAGGTGACTTGAGGCTGAGGCAGAAGGATCGCAAGTTTGAGGCCAGCCTCAGCACCTTAACAAGGCCCTAAGCAACTAGGGAGACCCTGCTTCAAAATAAATAAAGGGGCTGGGGATATAGCTCTGGTAAAGAGCTTCTGGGTTTAATCCCCAGTATTCCCCCCAAAAAAAGTTTTATTGTTTTTTAAATTTTCACTTAAAACATTTAAAACATAGAAATTTTACAAGGGCTGAAATATTAAATTTGTTAATGAGTAGTTTGGGTTTTCTAATTATTAATTGTACTCTTATTTACTAGCGTTAGTATATGAAAACACATGGGTTTGTCAGGATTCAAATATGCTTGTGGAAATTCAGTTATCAGTGAATCCAGAGGTTTAGGCTGCCTTATTTTGCCTGTTTGCATGCCAGCAGTTTGTTAGCACTATGACAGGTGGCTTTATATAATTATTACATTTTCTTCAGCAATCTGAGGTAAAACATACCAGTTAAGTAAACTAAAGCTCAGGGAACTTAAATAATATCTAAAGGTAACATAGCTGGTAGGTGGCAAAGGCAGGTTTGGGGCTTGAAACTCCTGATTTTCAATTCATAGCAGTTTTTCATCAGAGTTAACCATATGCAAATTGGCACCAAAGTAGTATGTTGTGATCTAGACAAGAAGATCATCCCTAGTGACCTTTTACATATAGAAACCACTGGTAATGGTTATTGTAACTTTTTTAGATGGTAACTTAAAAATCTAATAACAAGATTTGAGCCATCACTTTAGAAAAATGCAGATATACCAACTTCTGAAGTGCTATTGCAGATTGAATAATGAACTCTTGTGTCCTGAGAAGATGTTATAGTAAGTTCTCTAGAATTTTGTTTATCTGAACTGTTTTCATAAACAGTGTATAGTAATAGTTAGAGAAGGAACTAGGTAGGTTTAATGCAGAGTTTACATTAAATCAAGCTATTTGTTTTAGTTAATAAATGCTTTTTGTTTTGCTTTTCTTGCCTCATATTCTTAACATTGAGACATTATAACTTATTATTACCAGCATTATCTTATGTGTAACTTTTAATGAAATTCATATTCTTCAGGTAAAAAGAACATATTCTCATGGTACTTACAGAGCTGGCCCAATGCGACAAATCAGTTTGGTGGGAGCAGTTGATGAAGAAGTGGGAGATTACTTCCCTGAATTTCTTGACATGTTGGAAGATTCACCGTTTTTAAAAGTAAGGGAAAATAATCTAAGCAATGTAAATTGTGGTTGTTACTTTCATGCTATAGGTGATATAAATGAATGGCTTATTTCAGACTTATAAAAATTGGGTTTTATTTAAATTGAAGGGAAGGAAAGGAGAAAATGAAAAATAGTGATCCTGTGTAGTGTGTACAGGTAACTTCTCAGGTCCTAATTGTAATGGCAAAATTGAGTGGTGAACCAGAAAATAACTTATCTATTACTGTCACTTTAGGTAATTAGTTTCCATCTGTTTATTACCTCTTCATAGAAAAAGTACCAAAGAATTTAAGAAGTACAGTGTTTTGGTTTAGATATTAGGTGTTCCCCAAAAGCTCATGTGTGAAACAATGCAAGAAAGTTTAGATGATAAATGATTTAGTTATGAGAGTTTTAATTTAATTAGTGCATTAATACACTGATAGGGATTAACTGGGTGGTAACTATAGGCAAGTGGGTTGTGGCTGGAAGAGGTGGGTTCTTGAGGGCATGCCTTTGAAGTATATAGTTTGTTTTTGTTGAGCAGTGTGCTCTCTCTGCTTCTTGGTGACCATGTTCCAGCTGCTTTCCTCTGTCACACTCTTACTCCATTATGTGCTGCCTCAGCTCTGTCCCTCTAATTGTCCTCCTCTAATTGTTCTTGTCAGGTCTTTGGGTCACAGCAGTGAAAAAGCTAAAACATACAGGAAGGATGATTACTAAATTAAAATGTTTAGGATAAAGGAATGACAATGTTTTAGTCAGCTTTCTTACTGTCATGACCAAAAAGACCTGACAACAATTTGAGAGGAGGAAAGTTAATTTTGGGGCTCACAGTTTCAGAGGTCTCAGTCCACAGGCTTCTGAGTCCATTCCTCAGGGCTCGAGGTGAGGCAGAACATCATAGCAAAAGAGTGGTAGAGGAAAGAGGTCAGGACATGGCTACCAGAAATTAGAGTGTGCACTCTTCTCACCTTGGACAAAATACAAACCCCAAGGGCATGTCCCCAGTGACCCATCTCCTTTATTCACACCTTACCTGCTTACAGTTACCATCCAGTTAATCCCTATCAAAGAATTAATGCACTGATTTAGTTAAAGTTCTCAGAACCAGTCATTTTACCTCTAAACTTTCTAATAAGCTCATGAGATTTTGGGGACACCTTACATCTAAACTATCACAGGAAGTTTGGCATTATGGAAAACTGACAAGGGAAATTATACATCTGTGTTTTAGCCTTGGCTAGACCTAGCGGGGTTGGACAAACCACAAATGTTGAGGGCTTTGGTCTCTTCATCTATAAAGGCAGATATTTAGTCTGTGTAGTGAAATATCCCATTACATTTCTAAAATAATTTCTTGACAGATTCCTTTTCTTTTTAAAACAACCTCTGTAGTCCTAGAAAATGTTTCTTGTATTATAAGTTGCTGGGTCTATCTCACTGAGGGAGAAATCTCTGATATTTTCTGATATACCTAGAAATACCAAGAGCTGGGCACGGTGGTGCATGACTGCACTCCCAGGAACTCAGGAGGCTGAGTCAGGAGGATTACAAATCTGAGGCCAGTCTCAACAACTTAGCAAGATCTTCTCTCAAAATAAAAAATAAAAAGGGCTGGGGATATGGCTTAGTGGTAAAGCACCCCTGAGTTCAATCCCCAGTACCAAAACAACAATAAACAACACAAAAAAGAATATACCAGAAGAACAATTATGCTTGGATGGTTCCTTCCCCCGCTTTGGTTTTTTTTTTTTTTTTTTTTTTTTTTTGATATGGAGTCTTGTTATGTTGCTCAGGCTGGTCTGAAACTCTTGGACTCATGTGATCCCCTCTGTCTCAGCCTCCCAAATAGGTAGGACTGAGCACCACTGTGCCAGGATTGCTTTGTTTTCATAGATTGTTTCAGTGAGCACTTGCTTATTTTGCCAACTTATTAAAAACATATGAAAGAATGTTTATAGAAAGAATAACAACAAATTATGAATATAATGAATCATACCTCTGGCAGGGTAGGGGGAGGGAGCCATCCAACTATAATTATTCTCTTAGTATGTTTGAAATTGAACTTTTGAAGTTAAATGTATGAATATATAGGGATATATTTAACATAATATGTATTTCAGATGTTTAAATTGTATATGAATGTGTGTTTGTGAAGGAAGAACTATTTTTTAATGCATATTTGAAGATACATTTTAAAAATAATTTCTGTATAATTGTCTTTAGTGTACACTGCCATGGGGGACACTATCTAGTCTTAAATTAGAGAGTCGAAAAGATAGTGATGATGGTCCCATCATGTGGGTACGTCCAGGAGAACAAATGATCCCTGTGGCTGATATGCCAAAGTCACCTTTCAAAAGGAAAAGGTATGTTGGATACAGATTTTTATTTCTGAAAATGTGTGTTCATACATTGATGTGTGTCGGTATTAGTAGAAAATTGGAAGAAGAAAGAAGGGAAAGTTTAGAGCATAATTACAATGGAAATTTAAAAAATAGTAATACATGCTGATAGAGTTTGATGTTACATCTGATATAAATAGGACATGAGAAACAAAGGCAAATGACAATAAATTGTAACTAGGAATGGAAAAAATGTCATATAGTGAGACATTATAAACTATTTTGGAATAAATTTAACAAGAAATATTCAGAAGCTGTATTAAGAAAATGGAAACATCTTATGGAGGATTTAAAATTATATTAAAACAAATGGAAAGCCCTGCTGTGTTCTGGGTCAAGAATGATATTTGTTTAAATATTTCTGCATTTCATTTGTACTCACACTCCCCATAAATGTGTGAAGTAAAATGTGGGTAAAATGTGTTTGAAGTTCATAAAGAAGAAAACTGAAAGAAAAGATAAGTTGGTGGGGGGGGGCTTGTTACTGGATACTGAAAGTTTCTATAAAACTCAAATAGATCATTGGTATATGATAGAGTCCAGAAATTGATCTGAGTACATAGGATGAGATGGGTGAGGAAATACTTATTTAATGAATAATGCTGGCATAATTGGCATTCTGAAAGAAAACAAAGACAGAGCTTCTACCTCATATAAAAAGTTAGAGATTTTAAGGATCACAAGTAAAACAATAAAAATGTGAGCATAAAAAATGTTAAGTTTGGAAGTGATCTTCCTAAGCAAAACAAAAAGATATTAGTGGCAGTACTGTTTGGGAGAGGAAAGACAGCAACAGAGTTCAAAACTGTAATATGCATGCTTGTAATCCCAGCAGCTTGGGAGGCTGAGGCAGGAGGATCATGAGTTCAAAGCCAGCCTCAGCAATAGTGAGGTGCTAAGCAACTCATTGAGACGTTGTCTCTAAATAAAATACAAAAAAGGGCTGGGGATGTCGCTCCGTGGTTGAGTGCCCCTGAGTTTAATCCCCAGCACTGCCCCCACCCCCCAGAAAAAAACTATAATAGATTGGACTAAAACAGTGATAACACATGCCTGATGTGGTAGGGCATGCACATAACACAAGTGATTTGGGAGGCTGGGACTGGAGGATCTTGAGTGTGAGCAAAGTAGCCTAGTGACATCCTGTCTTAAGAAAGAAAAATAAAATTCCCAAATCAACAAAAATAGATAAAACCACCCTAGGCAGGTAAGTTTATTTTGAAAAAGCTACAAGGTATTTCTGCCCATTGGATTGGTAAATTTACTAACATAACAATAATAATATAGCCTGTAAAGCATGTGAAGAAAATCTTTTTTATATATTGTTGACAGAAGGATGAGTTGTTGCGAAAGCAGTCTGGAAGTAGCTCATATTCTTTATATCTAACCATGATCTACTCCTTTACTTTTGAGGATCTATCCCAATAAATAAAAACATTAACGGTTAATATGTAAGAATGCTAATAGTAGCATTGTTTGTAATAAGAAAATAATATAATGCCTGAATGTCCACCAGCCAGGGAAATGATTGAATACGTTTCTGCATTCTTATTAAAGAATATGGTAAAACAGCTGGGTGCAGTGGCGCACACCTGTAATCCCAGCACTTTGAGAGGCTGAGACAGGAGAATCATGAGTTCAAAGCCAGCCTCAACAACGGCAAAGTGCTAAGCAACTCGGAGAGACCCTGTCTCTAAATAAAAAACACAAAAAATAGGGCTGGGGATGTGGCTCAGTGGTCGAGTACCCCTGAGTTCAATTCCTGGTACTAAAAAAAAAAAAACCATGGTAAAACAGTTAAAATAGGATTTTGATGTCTTTTGATCTGGAATGGTATTCATGACACTTGAAAAGAGCAAAATGTAGGATAATGTATCTTGTATAATTCTTACAATTTTTATGAAAACAAAAATAAATACGAAATAAAACCCCCTGAATAAATGTATATTTATGCGAGCACAGGAAAGTGATTGGAATAGTATACACTAAGTTAACATTTTTGGATTAGAAGCAGTCATCTTAAAGGAGATAATCGTTTTTTCTTTAGATACCTAAAATAGTTTTACTGGTTACAGTGATTATTAATTAAAACAAAAAACAGAGAGAAGAGCAAAGTCAGTAGTAGGTTGCTTGATGGCAAGGACTATGTTGGGTTGTGTCTCTAGCATATGTGTTTAGACACAGTGTTGTGCTTAATAACTATGGGTTGAATTAAATTTTGCAAGTCATTTTCTAAGTTGGTAGCAAATGCTAAAATTGATGTGCTTCTGAGATGTTCTTAATTTTGTTTTAGGATTCATTTGTCATTGAATCTGGAAGTCTCTTCCCAGAACAATGCAGATATATATAAACCTTAGATATAATTTAAGGGGGTTCACCAGCTCCCTGAGGAATTTTTATTGACTTATGGGTTTACAGCTTATGGTATGTGTGATGACTAATAACAGCATTGTGCCAAGTACTGTATATGCCTTAATTCATTAATGAGACCAAGCTTGCAGGGTTGAAAGCCTGTTCGCTTTCCATAGGAAGCAACATTACTTTTTTTTGGTATTGGGGATTGAACCGCAGGGCCATTTTACCACTGAGCCACATCGCAGGCTCCTTTTATTTTTTGAGACAGGATCTCAGTGAGTTGCTTATGGCCTCACTAAATTGCTGAGGCTGGCTTTGAACTTACGGTCTTATTGCCCCAAACTCCCGAGTTGCTGGGATTACAAGCATGTACCACCATGCCCAGCTCCTCAGCCCTTTTTAAGTTTTAGTTTTGAGATAGGCTCTCACTAAGTTGCTTAGGCCCTGGCTTAAATCACTGAGGCTGGCATCAATCTTGGGATCCTCTTGCCTCAGTCTTCCCAGTTGCTGCGATTACAGGCATTATCTAACTTTCTGACACATGTAAGATATTAGTCACAAAAAAGTATATGAGTATGTTTATGCACACACGTGTGTATGTATGAGACTGTAATGAAGGGGTACTGAAAGAGCAGTTGGTAGTAGGATAAAGGGTGGAAACTAAGAGAACTAATAAGTAACCTCTAGGAAGATAAACTAGGACAAGAAAAGTGTGGGAGCAATCTGAAGTGTCTCTGGAAGCAACATAAAAACCCGAGAGGAAGATAAATGATTACTTCTGGCCAGAGTTGTTCTCATACTTTTCCCCATTCTACAGTAGACTTGAAGAGGTTTCTGCAATGAGTGAGGCTAAGTAGGTAGTGAATTTTGTGTGCATATGGATTCTAGAAGTGGAAGAGAGGGACAGTGGGAGGTGACTGTCTTCCAAGACATCTAAGGGTTTCCTTTCTGATTCCAATAAACCATACATGTTTTATGGAAGCACTTGCTGACTTTTTTTCCTTGCTAATGTGCTTATTTTTTGTCCTCCTCTCACTAGAATATGAAGTCCAATGACAGCAGGACTCACTAAGTCTCAGTGCTTAGATAATTCCTGCCATATAGCCTGGGTCATATAAATACTGAAATTAATGTGATCTTAAAAGTTACCTATTTGTTCTAGAAGAATATCTTTTTTTTTTGGTACTGGGGATTGAACTCAGGAGTACTCGACCACTGAGCCACATCCCCAGCCCTATTTTGTGTTTTATGTAGAGACAGGGTCTCACTGAGTTGCTTAGCGCCTCGCCATTGCAGAGGCTGGCTTTGAACTTATGATTCTCCTGTCTCAGCCTCCCAAAGTGCAGGAATAACAGGCGCGTGCCACCACCTGGCTTAGAAGTATATCTTGTGGTAGCCAAGTAATCTGAGTAGGGGTTCAATCCTGTACACATAGGTACATGTTCCTATCAGACCCAAATCTCAGATAAAGATTCTAGGTACAGGAGTCTAGGGATACATTCTAAGATTCCCAAAGGATGTCTGAAACCAGATAGTACTGAGTCTTATACGTGCTATGTTTCCCCATACATTCATACTTATGAAACTTTAATTTATAAATTAAGCATAGTAAGAATTAGTAGCAGTAACTAATAAGATGACACAGTAAAAACAGTAAACTGTAATAGAAGGAATGTGAATGTGGCCTGATGCTGTCTTTCTCTCAAAATATTGAATTTTCACCTTTCACTTAAAGGGAACACGTTATGGCTTCTCCTTGGCATACTCCAACTGCCAGTGTCACTACTCTTTTTTGGGGAGTGGAGGATTGAACCTAGTGTGCTACATTCCCAGTTCTATACACACACACACACACACACACACACACACACACACACACACAGAGGAATCTATATATTATATAATTAAATATATATATATATATATTTTAGACAAAGTCTTGTGAAATTACTGAGGTTGTCTTCAAACTTGGAATCTTCCTGCCTCAGCCTCCTGAGTTGCTGGGATTGCAGATGTTCCTGGCACAGCATCACTACTTTTGTCCTTTAGGGTCATTGTTAACTAAAATAAGAATTATTTAAACAGAACTATTAGAGTATTGAGACAGTCAGTTTGGTAGTAGAGATAGCTACAGAGTGACTAATAGGCAGGTAAGTGAGTGCCCGGAAGGGATATTTTGCATCCTGGGCAGGATAGAGTGGAATGGCATGAGATTCCATAATGCTTCTCTGAATCATGAGCAATTTAAAACTTAGGAATTGTTCTGTTTATAACTTTATTTTTTGTTGATGTATAATAATTATACAGAATAGTGGGTTTCATTGTGGTGTATTCATACATGCACATAAAGTACTTTGAATGATTTCATTTTTCATTATCTCCCCTTGCCCTACTCCTTTCCTCTACCTTACCGTCTCCCTTCTATTTTCATGAGATTCTTTCTACATATGAGAGAAAATATATACACAGCCCTTACCTTTCTGAGTCTGGCTTGTTTTAACATGATCCTCTCTAGTTTCATCCATTTTCTTACAAATGATATAGTTTAGTTTTTATGGCTGAGTAAAGCTCCATTGTGTTTATATACCACATTTTCTTCATCCTCATCCATTGATGGACACCTAGACTGGTTCCATACTTTGGCTGTTGTGAATTGTGCTGCTACAAACATGAGTATGCATATATCTCTATAGTATGCTGACTTTAGTTCTTTTGAGTAAATACCGGAGTGGTGTAGCTAGATTATACTGTGGTTTACTCCTAGTCTTTTGAGGAATCTCCACATTGATTTCCATAGTGGTTGTACTAATATATACTCAAACCAACTGTGTAAAAATGTTCGTTTTCCCTGGTATCCTTGCCAGCATTGTTATTTGTATTCTTGATGATAGACATTCTAACTAAAGCAAGATGAAATCTCAGTGTAGTTTTAATTTGCATTTCCCTAATGACTAAAGATATTAAACATTTTTTTATGTACTTGTTGGCCATCTTCTTGTGAGAAATGTCTGTTTAGTTCATTTGTTCATTTATTGAATGGGTTGTTATTTTTTGGTGTGTAGTTTTTTGACTCAATAAATTCTAGATATTAATCCTCTGTCAGCAAAAAAGCTGTCAAAGATTTTCTCCCATTTTATAGATTATTTATTCACACTGTTGTTTTCTTTGTTTCACAGAAGCTTTTTAGTTTGATGGCATCCCATTTATTAATTCTTCTGGTTTTTCTTGAGCTTTAGGAATCCTATGGAGGAAATCATTGCCTGTGGCCTGTGTGTTGGAATGTCAATCCTGTTTTTTAATAGCATTTGCAAAGTTTCTGGTCTAAATTCCTAGGTCTTTGATCCATTTTGAATCAACTTGTGTGCAGGGTGAGAGAGAATGATCTAGTTTTATTCTTTCTATATAATGGATATTCAGTTTTCTAGCACCATTTGTTAAAGAGGCACTTTTCTCCCATCGTAAGATTTTGCACCTTTGTCAAGAATCAGATAATTGTAGTACTCTTGTGAGTTTGTGCCTTCCATTCTGTTTCATTGGTCTTGGTGTCTGCTTTTCTGCCAATACTATGCTATTTTTGTTACCATGGTTCTGTAGTATAATTTGAAGATAGGTATAGTGATGTCTCCAGCTTTACTCTTTTTCCTTAGAATTGCGTTGGCTATTCTGGGTCTTTTGTTCTTCCATATAAATTTTATGATTGTTTTTCTGGCTCTGTTAAGAATGTTATGGGTATTTTGATGGAGGTTATAATGAAAAAATTGTAAGCCAGGCATGGTGGCGCATGCCTGTAATCTCAACACTTTGGGAAGCTGAGATAGGAGAATTGTGAGTTCAAAGCCAGCCTCAGCAACAATGAGGTGCTAAGCAACTCGGTGAGACCCTATTTCTACATAAAACACAAAATAGGGATGGGGATGTGGTTCAGTGGTTGAGTACCCCTGAGTTCAATCCCTAGTCCAAAAAAAAAAAGTAGATGGACACAATACCTATCTTATTAATTAATTAATTAATTAATTTTTATGTGGTGCTGAGGATTGAGCCCAGTGCTTCACACATGTCAGGCAAGCATTCTATCACTGAGTCACAACCCCAGCCCCAGTAGGCCATTTTAACAATATTAATTCTGTCCCTCCATGAACACAGGTGGGCTTTCTATCCTCTGGTGTCATCTTCTATTTCTTTTTCATATTCTGTAATTTTCCTTGTAGAGATCTTTCATCTCCTTGGTTTAGATTTATTCCTAAGTATTTTTTTAAGCTGTTGTAAATTTTTTTTTCCTGAATTCTTTCTCAGTATATTCATTACTGGTGTATAGAAAAGCTGTTGATTTTCATATGTTGATTTTGTGTCCTGCTCCTTTGCTGAATTTGCTTATAAGGTTTAGAAGTCTTCTGGTAGAGGATTTATTCTCTTCTAAGTATAGGATCAGGTCATCTGCAAAGAGGGACAGTTTTACTTCTTCCCTTTTTTATTTGTATTCCTTTTATTTCCTTGTATTAGTCAGCTTTGCTCCACAGTGACCAGAAGACCTGACAAGAACAACTTAGAGAAGGAAAAGTTTTATTCTGGCTGTCAGTTCCAGAGGTTCAGTCTATGGCTGGCTGGCTCCGTAGCTCTGGGACTGAGATGAGGCAGAACAGTATGACAGAGGAAAGCAGCTAAGGACATGGCAGCCAGAAAGCAGAGAAAGAGGGAGATCTGCTTATCGGGACAAAATATAAACCTCAAAGGTATGTCCCTAGTAACCTTTTTCCTCCAGTCACATTCTACCTGCCTATAGCTACCACCCACTTAATCCATATCATTGAATTAATCTATTGATTCAGTTACAGCTCTCATAATCTAATCATTTTACCCCTGAACATTATTGTGTTGTCTCCCACATGAACTTTTGGGGTACATCTCATATCTAAACCACAGCACTTCTTTTGCCTAATTGCTGTGGGTAGAATTTCTAGTACCATAGTGAATAGGAGTAGTAAGTTGGGCATCCTTGTTTTGTTTCAGATTTTAGAGAAAATGCTTTCAGTTTTAACCCCATTCAGTACATAGTCTGGGTTTGTTGTACATAGTCTTTATGTCAAGGTAATTTCCTTCTATCCCTTATTTCTTCAAGGTTTTTGGCATGAATAGGTACAGAATTTTGTCAGACTTCTTCTGTATATATTGAGATGATTATGTGATTTTTGTCCTTGATTCTATTTAAGTGGTATATTCTCATATGTTGAGTCATCTTAGTATCCCTGCAGTGAAACCAACTTGATTTTAATGTACAATCTTTTTGATGTGATGTTGAATACAATTTACTAATATTTTATTAAGGATTTTTGTATCTGTTCATTAAGGATATTGGTGTGTAGTTCTCTTTCCTTGAGGATCCTTATCTGGTTTTAGTATCAGGGTAATGCTAACTTTGTAGTGTAAGTCTGGAAGTGTTCCCTTCCTTTCTGTTTCCTGGAATAATGTTAGTTTTTTTCTAAGGTCTGGTAGAATTAGGTTGTGAATCCATCTGGTCCTGGCTTTACTTTATTACTGCTTCAGTCTCATTGCTTGTTATTAGTCTGTTTAGGTTTTCTGTGTCTTCTTTATTCAATTTTGGTAGGTCATGTGTACCTAGAATAATTTATCTATTTCTTCTAGATTTTCCAATTTATTGGAAAGCAAGTTTCAAAATAGTCCCTAATGATCCTCTGAATTTCAGTGGCATCTATTATAATAGCTCTTTTTAAAAACCTGGGTCTACTTTCTCTTTCTTTTGGTTATTTTGGTGAAATGTTTATCAATCTTGTTTATCTTCTCAAAGAATCGACTCTTGTTTCATTGATCCTTTGACATTTTGTTGTCCTATATTTCATTAATTTTAGCTTTGATATTTATTATTTCTTTCCTTATGATTTTATTCCATTGTGGTCTGATAAGATGCAAGGAATTATTTTAACTTTGAAGTCTAAAATATTTTGGAGAAAACTTCATGAGCAGCTGAGAACAAAGTATATTCAGCAATTATTAGATGAAATATTCTGTAGATATCTATTAAATCCATTTGATATATAGTATGTTTAGCTCTAGTATCTTGATTTTTATGTTTGGATGACTTATCTAGTAACGAGACAGGTATATTGAAATCACCCACTATTATTGTATTGATACCTAACAGAGCCTTTATGTCAAATATTGTTTGTATTATGTTGTTAGGTACACTGATGTTTGGGGCATATGTATTTACCATCAGTATTATTGTCTTGTTGGATTGTTCCCTTTACTAATATGTAGTGGCTTTGTACCTTCTAACTAATTTTGTCTTGAAGTATGCTTTGTCTGATATGAGAGTAGCTTTTTCTGCTTGCTTTCAGGTTCCTGTTTTTTTTTGTACTGGGGATTGAATCCAAGAGTGCTTCACCACTGAGCTACATCCCAGCCCTTTTTATTTTATTTTTCAAAATTTTGAGACAGGGTCTAAGTTGCTGAGAGCCTTGATAAATTGCTAAGGCTGGCCTTGAACTTCTGATCTTCCTGTCTCAGCCTCCTGAGTTTCTGTGATTATAAGCATATGCGACCACACCTAGCAGCTTGGATTCCATTCACATGAGATATAATTTTCCATATTTTACTTTGAGCCTGTGGATGTCTTTGCCTGTGAGGTTTGTTTCTTGTTGGATCTTGTTTTTTAATCCTAGATTCTACCAGTCTATGTCTTTTAATAGGAGGATTGAGGTATGCGTTCTGTCACTATGATTTATTTCTAATGTTTTTTTAGTCTCAGTTCTCATTTTCATATTTATTTCTAATGAGATTATTCTTTCTTGAGTTCTCTTGGTTGTTTCTTTCTCTCTTTTGTGTGTATAGGATTCTTTTAAGGATATTTTGCAATTCTTGCTTAGTAGTCATAAGTTCCTTTATGTTTATCTTCGAAAGTTTTTCTTCCTTGATTATGAAAGATAAGCTTTGCTGGATATAGCCATCTTGGTTTTTTTCTTTTAGGGTTTATAATAATCTTGCCAAGCCTTCCTGAACTTCAGGGTTTGCATTGAGAAATTTGATATTATTTGGATTGGTTTTCCTCTAAATATGACCTGGCATCTCATTCTTGGAGCTTTAAAAATTTTCTTTAATCTGTATTTTTTGCATTTTAATTCCATTTTGTTGTGGAGGGTTCTTTTTTTTGATCCTATTTTGGGTTCTAAATACCTCTAGTTTCTGAATATCCATCTTGTTCCGAATATTTGGAAAAATACCTGCTATTATTTCACTGAATGGTTATCATTGCCATTACTCTGTATCTCTATCTCTGTTCCTATGAAAGAAAATATTTATTTATGAAAATTTTCACAATATTTCAAACCACAATCGACTGCAGGTGATTGAGTCTGTGAAACCACTGTCAAGAGAGGACTAATATATAAGGAAACCTCAGTAAATTATACCATCTATAATTCAGTTTCTTACCCAAGTAATTTTTTTTTTATAGCTATGACTTTGGTGAAGGTGTTTTATGAGGGACTTGTATTATATGTGTGTTTCCATCCATTTAAAAAAATAGAACTTAATTTGGGAACAGGTGATTTAAAGTTCCTTTTGTCTGAATTATGTGATTGTTGAATGTTTCATGGCAAGTAAGCCTCAGTATATAAATATAAATCTTTTTTAAAAACAGAACTACCAATGAAATAAAAAACCTTCAGTACCTACCTCGAACCAGTGAGCCTCGTGAGATGCTCTTTGAAGACAGGACAAGGGCCCATGCAGATCATATAGGACAAGGTTTTGAACGACAGACAACAGCTGCTGTTGGAGTACTGAAGGCTGTGCACTGTGGAGAGTGGTATATATAACTACTGCTATTCTAATGAAAGACTTTCGTGGCTTCTAAAATTTTTCTTAGAAACTTTCTTAATAATTTTGCCTGACTGTGGAAGAGAAAAGTTTTAGTTACCCTCCCTGTATTTGGGTATCCTAATTGCACAATTGCTCTAAAGAAGATTTTAAATTGTTAGATTCTAGTTTTAGTCATTTGGGCTGAGTTAAATAATTTCATTTTTTATGAGTAGAAAGTAAAACACTACGGTAAAAGGAAAACCAGGTTTACTTGGTCCTTACTATATGACCATTTATAAATGTAGTCATATTAATTTTCTTAATTACTTTTTGGTCCATTTTTTATGACAAAAGGAAACTGAAGCTCAGGGTTGTCAAATAACTTCTTTATAGTCTTCTAATTAATAAGTAATAGAGTTGAGATGGATTTTGTGTTTTCTTTCTACTATTCTGCTTTACTGCTTCCTTTATGAGGTTAGTATCTGTTTATTATTTGTCTTTGATTTTTTTTTTTCCAGCTTTGTGTACAATTTTCACTTTGAGTTTCTTTTCCTTTAAAATATTTTTGGTCTTTAGTATTTTTATTATTTTTGATTGATACATAGTAATTATACATATTTATGGGGTACAGATGTGATAATTCATGTATATATTGTTTAATGATCAGATCAGGGAATTAGTGTATTTATCACCTTAAACTTATCATTTATGGTGAGTACTTTGAAAAAGCCTTCCTGCTAGCTATTTTAAGATATACAATGCATTATTGTTAATCTTAGTTGCTCTCCTGTGTAGTAGACCACCAGAACTTATTCCTCCTACCTCACTATAACATGATACTTGATCATAGACCTCTCCACCTCCTCCTTTCCTCCTGATTTTCCTAGCCTCTGCTGAATAAAAAAAAATAAGAAATATTTGGATAGATTAAAAGGAGATTATTCTCTTTAATATGCTTAAGGTACTTACACATATGTAACTTTTCATTTAGTAAATAATAAATACATGTTGCAAAGCTATATTTATACTGTATAAGTTTGCTTATTAGATATTTGAGTTTAAAAAAATTTTGTTTTTAGTTGTAGATGGACACAATATCTTCCTTTTATTTATTTTTATGCAGTGCTGAGAATCTAACACAGTGCCTCACATGTGCTAGGCAAGCACTCTACCACTTAGCTATACCCCCAGCCCTAGGTATTTGTTTGTCAAATTGAGTATTATTTGGGTATGGATGTGAAACATGAATTAGAATATGCCTTCAGCCAGGCGCGGTGTCGCAAGCCTGTAATCCCAGCACTTAGGGAGGCTGAGACAGGAGAATTGCAAGTTCAAAGCCAGCCTCAGCAACGGCGAGGCGCTAAGCAACTCAGTGAGACCCTGTCTCTACATAAAACACAAAATAGGGCTGGGGATGTGGCTCAGTGGTTGAGTACTCCTGAGTTCAATCTCCAGTACCAAAAAAAAAGAATATGCTTTCTTTCTTATAAAGCAGTGGAACAGGAGACTTTTCTAAGTAAAGAAACCATTTTTCTGAAAATATAAAATGTTAGTTGTATAGTTTTCTAAGGTTTACTTAAATTATAACCTGTATTTTCCACATAGGGCAGTATTATTTTCAAGGACTACTAATACCAGATTGACCCTTAATTAAAAAGATAACATTTTTAGTAATATTTTATAAATTAATGCTAAATAGAGAAGCTAGCTGATGTAAACTGATCTTAAAAGGAATGAAGGTTTATCAATGTCAGGTATACAAAGTATCTAGTATTGAATTGTACTAGGATCTAGAACTGATTCTAAGAAATCCTTAGGAAAACAATATTAAGTATTTCATAATACAATAATTCCTTATTGAGTTATGTTTAAATGATAATTTTCCAGTAAGTGTGGTTGTTCTCATAGGTTCTATGCTCTTTCTGTAATCTAGTTTAAAATGTTAAATTTATCAAAGAGTAAAGACAAATTTATCTCTGTGGAAATTCTTACAAATTCCTTCTGTTTCAAATTAATGAGGTCTTCAAATGTTTGGTATAAAGAATTTAACACTGGCATTAATATTTTCTTAGTGTTAAATCTGATTTGTAGGTAGTGTTCCATAAAGTCAGCCATATACTTACATTTCCTTTTGGAGATAAAATAGTCTTGCTTCTAAAGGCTGTACCTCTTTGTTTAAATCTCTCAATGCTGCTTTAATTTACTGTTGGTATGTGCTCTTTCTTTCCCTTTATATGGGATTTGAGGTTACAGATTAAATTCTGTGTTTCAAAGGCTTACCACAGATTCCAATAAACATTTATTGAATAAAAAAACTAAATTTTTGGTTACAGATTTCATAGTATAAAGGACTACTGCTAACATGGCAAAGTACTAACATGTCACATGACCAGATTTAAGAATATTCTTGAGACAGATTTAGAATGAGTGAGATACTGTTAGCTATGAAGTTTCTCACTTTGGCAAAATATAATTTGCTTCCTGTATGAGTAGTGCTTTTTTTTTTTTTTTTAATTTTTTTTAGTTGTTGATTGACCTTTATTTATTCATTTTTTTATATGTGGTGCTGAGGATCAAACCCAGTGCCTTCCACCTGCAAGGCAAGCGCTCTACCACTGAGCCACAACCCCAGCCCTGAATAGTGCTTTTTAATCTCTTAATACTAATATGTCAAGAAAGTAATTTCGTTAATGCTATGGAGGGCTTTATGGCTGTGTTAATCAGCTTTCCAACACTGTAAATATCTGGGATAATTAATATACAAGGAGAAAAAAGTATATTTTGCCTTATGGATATAGTTTCCAGTTCATTTGCTTTAGTACTGTAGCAAAGTAGCACATGATACTACAAGCATGTGGCAGAACAAAATTGCTTACCCCATGAACCAGGGAATAGAGAGGAAGAGAGTGGGGTTTCCACAACCCCCTTCTAAGGCAAGCCTGCAATAACCTATGTACCTTTCACTAGGCCCCATCTACCAAAGGTTCTGCCACCTTCTAATAGCCCAAGTTATAGCACTGGCTCTGAGACAGATGGGTATATATTTTTTTTATTGTTGTTCTTTAATGTTAAAGTAAGCTAAACAAAGGAGATTTTTGCATTCCTTGAAAAGACCTTAAGCATTAGGATATTAGATCCCCCCACCCTTTTCCTTTTAGTACTGGGGATTAAACCTAGGGGCACTCTACTACTGAGCCACATCAGTACCCCTTTTTATTTATTTATTTTTATTTTGGGACAGGGTCTCACTAAGTCCCTATGGTTAACCTTGAACTTGTGATCTTTCTGTCTCAGCTGCCCAAATGGCTAGGATTATAGGCATGTGTCACTATACTTGGTTTAGGATGTTAAACTCTTGACTTTATCTTAGAGTTAGGCTTAAGATCAACTTGAAGTAAAAGATTGGGATTGATAAAGACTACAAAGAGATCTCCAACTAGATAGGGACAAGCCTTGTGAATTATTAGGGCTGGGGTTGTGGCTCAGTGACAGAGCGCTTGCCTAGCATGTGAGAGTCACTGGGTTCAATTCTCAGCACCTCATATAAATAAGTAAAATAAACATTGACATCTAAAAATATTAAACAAAAGAATTATTACTCAAATTATATAACTATTTAGGCCTTATCAAGATACGACTTTAGGGCTGGGGTTTTCTCATATCTTTTGCCAGTTAATCATTCCAATCCTTTCCCAGCTCCGGACATCCAAACATCCATTAATATGCTTTTTGTTGTTATAGTTAGTTTTGCCTAGTCTAGGATTTCATGTAAACAGAATTATAAATATGCTTGAAATTAATTTTTTCAGATGCTTGCTCCTGTACACAGAAATACAATTCACTTTTTTATATTGACCTGTGACTTTGATAAACTTGATCATTAATTCTAGTGCTTATTTTTTTAAACTTAGAATTTTCTCTGTGTACAGTTATTTTGTCTTACTCTCTCTCTAATTCCATTAATATGTATTTACTGAAAATAAATGAAAGCATATGTCCACATAGAGACTTGGAAGTGAATGTTCAAACTAATTTTATTCATAAAACTAAAAATTGAGTACAACTCAAATCATCATTATCAGGTAAATGATATATATCACCATTAAAATTGGATAACTGTGATATATCGACAGTGATACACTACTTAGCAATAAAAAGGAAGACAATGCCACAGATGAGTATGCTGGTTACTAGTACAGTACTCAAGATATACTTGTAGATCAATGGAACAGAATAGTACCAGAAATAAATACATTGATTTTTTGGTACCAGGCATTGAACTCAGGGGTACTTGACCTCTGAACCACATCCCTAGTCCTATTTTGTGTTTTATGTAGAGACAGGGTCTAAGTTGCTTAGTGCCTAGCCCTTGCTGAGGCTGACTTCAAACTTGTTGATTCTCCCATCTCAGGCTCCCAGAGTGCTGGGATTATAGGTGTGTACTACCATGCCCAGCCAAATCCATTGATTTTTGATAATGGTGCCAAAATAAGTTAATGGAGGTAGAATGGGAATAGAGTTTTTTTTTTTAAAGAAATAGAGCCGAAACAACAGAGATCATACAAAAACAAAAAATAAGATATCTTCTGTATCTCACATAATACAAAAAAAAAAGGACTCTGGAAATAAATGTATCCATTAAAATTATAAAACTCTCGGGGAAAACATGGAAAATTTTGCAGTAGGCAAAAATTTCTTGAATCACAGAAGAGCAATGATAAATGTGGATTTTATCAAAATTAAAACTGTCCTTCAAATGATGCTGTTGAGATAATGAAAAAGCAAGTTACAGGCAAGTCATATATCCATATGACTCATATCCATATATATAAATAACTTAAAATTTAAAATAAATAGTAAACTCAGTTAAAACTGGGCAAAAGATTTGTTTTTAAATAGTTTTTTAGTCGTAGATGGACACAATATCTTTATTTATTTTTATGTACTGCTGAGGATTGAACCCAGTGCCTCACACATGCGAGGCAAGTGCTCCAGCACTGAGCCACAATCCCAGCCCTGGGCAAAAGATTTTAACAGACACTTTATAAAAGAAGATGTATAAAAGACTAGTAAACATATTTAAAAAACTGTTCAATGCAAATTAAAACTACAATGAAGTAACACAATACATCCATTAAAACAGCTTAGGGAGACCAAAAAACCAATAGTAGCCAAAGCTAACAAGCATGTAGTTTAACCGGAACTTTTATTATGTTGCTGTGGGAACTGTAGTAAAATTTGGTGATTTCTTATAAAAGTAAATATAGCCGGGCACTTTGGTGCATGCCTTGTAATCCCAGTAACTTGTAAGGCTGAGTTCAAAGCCAACCTTACCAGTTTAATGAGGCACTAAGTAACTTATTGAAACTGTCTCAAAATGAAAAGGGCTGGAGATGTGGCTCAGTGATTAAGGACCTTGGTACTTGGGGGGAAAAAAAAAGTAAATATAAACTTATCCTAAGACCCTGTAATTCTATAATTCTGACACTTTTCTTGGACTTCAAAACCTCTTAGTTATTCTACATTATCATAATATCATTTATGTTATATATTAGATAAAATATCTGACATATATGTGGAGAACATATATTGTATATGCAATATATACACCATGTATATATACTGTTCTTGGTTATTCTGTGTTACACATGTGTATGTGATTATATGCATATAAAATACAGAGCAACCACCAAGTGTGGTGGTGCATGCCTTTAGTACCAGCAGTTTGGGAGACTGAGGTAGGAGAATTGCAAGTTCAAGGCCAGTCTTAGCAATTTAGGGAGACTGTGTCTCAAAATAAAAAAAAATAAAAAGGACCCAAGATATAGCTCAGTAGCAAAACTCCCCTGGATTCAATACCTGGTGTTGGAGCAGGGCAAGTGTGTGTGTGTGGGGGGGATTGGTGACAGTTTTACAATGTGAAAGTTGATATTCACATACAATGAAAAAGAATAAAATACAGAGTAACCAATAAATATATGCAGTAATCGTACATACATATATTTATATGCCTATATTGAAATATACATGGTATTTGTGGTACATACATTATAATATGTATAATATATAAACTAATTTTTAATGCTGGATTCAGTTAGTTAATATTAATGATTTGTGTTTATATTAATAAATCATGCTAGAATTTATGAATTTTATTGATATTTTCAGATAGTTTATTTCACTTTTTTTGTTTTCCATTTCATTGTTTCTTCTCTTTTTCTTTTAAGTTAAAAAAGAATTTGTTTTTGTAGCTTAAGTTGGAACTTAGATGATTAATTTGAGACTTTCTTTCTTTAATATAAGTATTTAAAAATTTAAGTACTGCTTTAGCTACATTTCACACATTTTGATATTTTCATTATTACTCAGTTCAGGATATTTCTGACTTTTTGTTTGATGTCTTTTAACTCATGGGTTGTTGAGATGAGTGTTGTTTAATTTCTAATATCTGATGATTTTTTTCCCCAGAGTTGTGGTGTTTTATATGTGTGTGTGTGTGTTTTCAGTGTTGGGGTTGGAACTCAGGGTCTCATGTATGCTAGGCAACATTCTATCACTGAGCTATACCCTAACCGTGTATGTGTGTATGTGTGTGTGTGACATTTCTAATTTAACTCCCCTGTGGTCATAAAACATACTGTGTATGATTTTGGTCCTTCCTAATTTCTTAGGGTTTGTTTTATGGGCTATCTTAATGTTCAGTGTCCACTTAAAAGAATATATGTTTGGCTGATTTTTGAGGTGTAGCGCTCTACAAAGTCAGCTTTGTTGATAATATGGTTCAAGTCTTGTATATCTTTACTAATTTTTGTCAACTTGTTGGATTTGTCTATTCCTCCTTCCAGTTGTTCTTGGTTTTGCTCCAGATTTTTTTTGGTAACAGCTTTATTGAGATACAATTTACATATGCTGTGATTCATCTATTTAAAGTGTACAAGGCAATGGTTATTCATATATTCACAAAATTTTGCAACTATCACAATTATAGAAAATTAATTATAATTATTAATGATTAATTATAGAACATTAAAGGGTACAGAAAGATGCTGTGTACCCTTTAATACCATACCTCTCCAGTTCCCCCATATTCCCTGGCCCAGGTAATCACTATTCTGCTTTTAGTTCGTATACGTGTATTCTGAATGTTTCATATAAATGGAATTATATATAACCCTGTCTTTTATGATTAGCTTTTCACTTAGCATCATGTTTTAAAGGTTGTTCCATGTATTTTGAAGCTTTATTATTAGGCGAATGTACATTTAGAGTTCCTTCTTGATGAATTGACCATTTTATCATATTAAGACGCCCTTTTTATTCTTGGTAATCCTTCTTGTCCTGAAGTCTTCTTTGTCTGATGTTAATATAGTCACTCTAGTTTTCCTATGATTTGTGTTAGCATATCTTTTCCTATTCTTTTTCTTGAAAAAGTCAATGAATCTATATTATTGTGTCATGTAGATATCATAAAGTTAGGTGTTTTTTTTCCTTTTCCAAATCCAGTGGCAATCTGTCTTTTAATATAAGTATTAAGAACATTTATATTTCATATTGAAATTTGGATTTAAATTTGTCATCTTGGTTTTCCCATTTGTGGCTTCCCTTCTTTGTTCCTTTTTCTCTTGACTTTTTTTTTCCTTTTTGGTTTCGAGGATTGAACCCAGGGGCACTTAACCACTGAGCCACATCCTCAGCCCCTTTTTGTGTTTTATTTAGAGAGGGTCTCAATGAGTTGCTTAGGGCTGAGATGCTGAGGCTGCCTTTGAACTCGCAATCCTCCTGCCTCAGCCTACCAACCCACTGGAATTATAGACGTGTTCCATGGTGCCTGGCTCCTCTTGTCTTTTTTAGCATTCTATTTTACTTCTGTTGTTTGCTTACTAGCTATAGCTCTATTTTATTTATTTAATTGGCTCTAAACTAATTACAGTCTACCTTCAGATAATGATGTATCTCTATGTAATGTGTAAGAGACTTTCAACAGTATATTCCCATTTATTTCCCCTTTCCCCATTTCTGATATGCTAATTGTTGTCACATAGTTTACTTTCCATACGCTGTAAACCCCACAGTGTGTTAATCACTTTTGCCTTAAGAAATTATTTTCTATAGATTTAAAAACTGTGAATAAAATATCTTTCATATTTACTTATTTTATATGTGCTTTACATTCCTTTGCATAGATCTAAATTTTCATCTGAGTGTCATTTTCTTAAGCCTGAAGAAATTCCTTTAATATTCTTTGTTATGCTGGTCTTCTGGTGACAAATTTTCTCAACTTTTGTCTGTTTGAAAATGTTCATTTCTGAATAATATTTTTGGTGGATATAGGATTCTAGATGGACTTTCCCCTCCAGTACTTTAATAATTCACTCTCTTTTGGCTTGTATTATCATTGATGGGAAGTCTGTAATCCAGTGACAGATTATCCTTCTTTCCCTGCATATAATCTAATGCATGTCTTCTAGACATTCTGTACCATACCATAGTTCTTTAGAAATTTGTTTGTAATTTGCTTTGGTGTAACTTTCTTTGTATTTATGTTACTTGGAGTTTAATTTTTAATCCATTTTTGAGCACCTTGTGTAGAACTGTATTTGTGTATTCCAAGATAATTGAAGAATTTGGGAATTTTTTAGAATTATATTTAAAAACACTGATGATATCAGTGAACTACTGAGTATTTTTCTAATGAAAATCTCTTAATTTATTAAGCATTATTTAAGGTTTTTATGCATTAACGCAGTTCGTATATATCTTCTGTGGAAAGAAAGTATTCCCTTTCTTCCATACTTCTACTTTTTAAAAAGTTTAGTGACCTTTAATAAATGTATATATTTATGGGATATGATGTGGTATTTCAGTACATGTATATAATGTTTAATGATCAGAATGGGGTAATTGTATCTATCACCTCAAACAGTTTTCATTTCTCTGTTAGGAATGTTCAGTTTTTTTCTAACAGATATTTTGTGATATACACTTACATTTAAGTCAACCGTAGTTCCTACTGTGCTCTAGAACATCAGAAATTATTCTTTCTGTCCACCTGCACCCTTGTATCCATTAACAGTCTTTTAACCATTTCCCATCCTCTCTCTTCCTAGCTCTGATAACCACTGTTCTATATTCTGCTTTTATTACATGATGAGATGAATTTTTTAAAATTTATAAGTGAGAACATATATGTCTTTCTGTGCATGCATTGTTTCACTTAACATAGTGTCCTCATCAAAATCTAGTTTTTATTAGCAAATTTAGTATATACTTTATGGATTATTAATCATAACTTTAAAATGAAAGAGTTGTTTTGCATAATTTACCAATGTAAATAATTTTAATTTTTAAAAATCTTGTAACAAATAGCTATAATAAAATGAAGTGAGTTGTGTTTAATCTGTTTGTCAACTCTTTGTTTAGATATATAAATTGCTTTTTCAATGACAATTCTAAAGAGAAATATAAGGGAATACTTTGATATTGATCATAGTTATTTTTGGTTTGAATTAAGACCTTAAAACAATTATTATTATTATTTTTTTAGGCCTGATCAACCTCGAATAACCAAAGATGTAATTTGTTTTCATGCTGAAGATTTCTTAGAAGTAGTTCAACGAATGCAGTTAGATCTACATGAACCTCCACTGTCCCAGGTATATTTTAAATAATTATTATCTTTTAGTTTAGGTTTATTGCGGAAAATGCTTATTTGCATTCCTTGTTTCTTTTGTTTTAGTGTGTCCAATGGGTTGATGATGCAAAACTTAATCAACTGAGGAGAGAAGGCATTCGCTATGCCAGGATTCAGCTCTATGATAATGACATTTATTTTATTCCAAGGAATGTCGTTCATCAGTTCAAGACAGTTTCAGCAGTATGCAGCTTAGCATGGCATGTTCGGCTCAAGTTATATCACTCAGATGAGGACATGTCTCAAAATACAGCTATTCATGAAACAGCTACATCACCAGATACCGTATCATCAGTTCTTGGACCTCATGTGGACAACATGATTTGTGCTGTAAGCAAAACCTCCTTGGATTCTGTTTTTTCAGAAAAACTTCATTCTAAATATGAATTATCGCAGATCAAACATGAACCTATTTCATCTGTAAGAATCAAAGAAGAACCTGTGAATGTTAATATTTCTGAAAAGACTAGAGCATCGAATAATATGGATGGCAAGAATGTTAAAGCAAAACTGGATCATGTTCGGTTTACAGAATTTAAGATTGACATGGAATCTAAATTTGAAAATAGCAAAGAATTAAAGGAAGAACTGTGTCCTGGAAGTCTCATAAGTCTAGTTGATACAAGGCAACTTAGTTCAGCACACTCAAATCAAGATAGAAAAGATGATGACGTTTTGTGCTAAATTTGTACATAGCATTTAAAATTTTTTTAAAAAAATTAATAATGTAATAAGTATTCATGAATTCTGAAAGCAAGCCAAGGACTTGCTCTCAAGTCTGTTACAAAATATAGTTTATGTAGCTTTGTAACATTCCTCAGTGCCTGTCCATAACTGTGAAGTATAAAGCACTTAGGGCCAGATGCACTGTAAACATTGCAGGTTTAGACATAAAGGAGTCTATAAAAAAATTCATTTAGTTGGAGTTGTAGATTTTAGAGTGGAGCTGACATGAAAATAAATAAATATATATGTACATACATACATACATATATATTTATTTATTTAGTAATATGAGCCAGAATTCTTTTTTGACAATTTAAGGCTTTTCCATACAGCTTATTTATACCAACTTTTTTCCTTTTCTTTTTTTTCCCCATTTTGGATGTGTCAGCACTGTAGTGTAAATAGCTTTTTAAAAATCTTTTTAGTGTGATTTATACTGAAATGTGAACCACTTAATAAAGGTTCATAATAATAAATATGTTTTCTGTTGGGTCTGCAAAGACAAACTGACAATTCAGTAAAGTCATTTGTTTATATATTATGTTTCTCTCTGCTGATATATCTATTTTGAGTGGTAAAGGAGTACAAATATGTATTCAAATCTAGCAAATATTTAAACTCCCCACACTGTGCAGACATTTCAAAAAACCAAGATTCAGTTATGAAATCCTATATATGTGTGTGTTATGTATGGGAATGTATATATGTATATTGTATTTTGCACAATTTCTTAAGTTGCTGAATAAGATGAATATGTGAAACTTCTTACCCTTATTTCCTGGAATACATTTTAAAATATTTATATTCAACATTAAGAAAGCAGTTTAAGTTATAGAAACAATTTAGAAAGTTAGGAGAAACAATATGTTAATGATGTCTAATCCTTCTAACTAATGAGCTATGTGGCCAGATTATTTAGCCCTAACATAAATTTTCTTTGTGTATAGAATAAGAAGTTTAGAACATTTTCTTACTAGTAAGCACTTGTGCTATAATACTTAATGGTAACTGAGTAAAAAAATTTTACCGAAAATTTAGTTGTGAATAATTAAAATCCTTTTTTGCATTTTTCTTGCAGAATGGGAGAAAAATATGGCAAAAACAAAATCGTAAAATAAGGGCAATGACAATGACTCAACTGCCATAAACAGATCCAATAACAAAATACTGTGTTACCTCATCTTTCTCAGGATCCCCTCCCTAACCTAGTAAGGCAAACAACTTGGTGTACTTCCTTTTCTAAAGAAGCTCTAGAAAATAAATTGTGGTAGGAAACAGGATTGCCAGTGCCTAACTAAAGATGAGTAAGACAAGTATCTTTCAAGATGGACTTCAGCACCATTTCAGACTGCTTCCACTTTTGTAATTAAAAGTCAAACAGAAGTCTTTCATGTGTGCATTGTGTAAGGAACTCTGCTCATTGCATATGTATTATGTTATTCTGGGCCCATACTTTATTGATGACTTTCAGTTAGGATTCTTTGTGCTGCCTTTGGGAGATGTTGGTATTTTCACTTCAGTGGTTTCTATTCTGGCCTCATTTGTGGTACCTATCAAAACCTCTCATATTTCTAGTTAGGGAGAAGCCATATAGAAAGAGGTTTTTCACTAGAACAAATAAAGATTAACTGCAACAATGATATTAGTTCTGGCCTCCAGTTTAATAAAAAGGTGGGCAGTATCATAGGCAGTCTTGATGGCTTATAGGAAATCAGTGTTTGCAACATGGGAAAATTCATGGGATAGGGATGGTATAAATCATGACGATGTAAATAGAGGTTATTGTTTTATAAGTCACTGTCTTCTCTACCTATTTCATCTTCTGTTTTAAGCAAAATTTAGGGATTTGCACCCACCTTTTTGGGAGACAAATTCTTAACAAACTAATATTGAAAAATAAGAAGGGATTTGGTTAAACTTTGTTTTTTAATTGAAGGGTGATTTATTTAACAATGTATGTTTTATTTCCAGTTTTCTAGTAGCATATTCCTAGATGTACTGAGGTCATACTGTAAGAAAATGTCATTAGGATATCCTCCCAAAATAAATGAGTCTTAAACTTTTAAAGGAAGACATATCCAAAATAACTATAGTTATTGCTTTATATATAGTTTCTTAACGCAACCTACAAACTCATCCGTAATCTGAAAATTGGCTTGTTCTGTAAAATGCTTTTATCTTTGTGGAAATGAAGTACATGTAAATCAGTGGGTTCAAGATAACAAGTGATACAGCCTTGTTATCACCTTGAATAATGCTTATGTACCATGTCTTATGAGTTATAATTTTAATATCCTCTTCAGATACAATCTGGAAACTTGTTCACCACCTTTGTTCCATACAAATTTCTATTTTAATATTTCATTATATTAATGGCTTCCTAGTTAGTACATTCCAGGTCTTTATCTGAATACAAGATTTTTGCTTTTATTTCTAATAACTTGGACCAGAACAATGAAGCTCTTAAGATATAGTTTCTATATAGTCATATGCTATATGGAATAAATAACTTTGTAATTATTAAATGGATACACAGACCTTTACATAAAAACTTACATACCTCAGTGGTGTCTGCTATAGTGCCCCCCCTCCCCAATTTTGTTTATACCTTTTTAGCTATCTAAGTAATATATATAACACACTCAGGTTAGCTGGTTAGTTAGTAAAAGAATTAAATATTTGTGATATTTAGTTGCAAATTTTACTAAAGCCATATATTCATTACCTTATTTGTCACCAAGACTGTTGATCTTAAATAAAGATTAGGTTGATTTGGCTCAACACTTGTGCACACATGTGTACATGTGTGTGTGTGTATGTGTGTGTTTCTATGTTTGTTGGAAATGTTTGTTTCCACAAAGAGGGGCTGTCTGAGTTTAGGAAGGATTTGTTTCTTAGTTTAAGTCTTAAGGTAGTTCATTAATGTTTCTGAGTGTAAAATAGTTTTTTCCCCCCAAATGCTTATGGCTGATGAGATTTTGTAAATAATAAATTAGCACTGTTTTGGTAAATTTGCCTTCAGTCATATCTCAAAATTCATTTTACATTTAGCAGCCAGGAGTGGTGGTGCACGCCTGTAATCCCAGCGGCTCAGGAGTCTGAGGCAGGAAGATCACAAGTTCAAAGCCAGTCTCAGCAACTTCGTGAGGCCTTAAGCAAATCAGTAAGACCCTGTCTCTAAAAAAATATAAAAAAGGGCTGGGGATGTGGCTCAGTGGTTAAGTGCCCCTGAGTTCAATCCCCAATACCAAAAAAAACACAAACATTTTACATTTAGCAAAGGTGCAAAATTTGTTTTTGGAGTTTCAGAGGAATTTTTCTTGTCTTCCAGCTTTAATAAATATGGATTGATAACCATCATCTTTTAACCTTTGTTTTGTAATTATTTTCTTAAATCTTGACATCTTAAAAAGTTCTCATTTTTCTGGGGCTGGGGTTGTGGCTCAGTGGCAGAGCGCTTGCCTCGCACATGTGAGATACTGGGTTCAATCCTCAGCACCACATAAAAATAAATAAACACAATAAAGATATTGCACCCAACTGTAACTAAAAAATATTTTTTAAAAAAGTTCCCATTTTTTTTAATCTTCAACAGACCATAAAATTACTGAAAGTGATTTCAATCTTTAACCCTTTCCCCCCTTAACTACTAATTGTCAAAAATTGACTTATGTCAATAGGAGAAAAGAATATTGAAGATTAAAGTCTCTAGTTAGGTATAAATGGTGGGAATGCCATGGTAAATACCCCTGCTGTTACCCCTACAGAGGGCTATTTCTGTCTCAGGAAGGGAGGACAAAAGTGCCATTCTTTTCAAAATACATTGAGGCTGCTAAAAAATAACATGATCAGTTTTAGATCTTTAGAGTAGTACAATACCTTGTACTCTTTCTCCCACCTGAATTGTAACTACTTTGTAAACAGAATTTTACTGGTTTTAGAATGCATTGCTTATTTCATGAGAGTCATGTAAGTTAAAAGACTTCTGTACTATCTCTACTGAGAGAGCAAGGGAAGTAAGGAAAAGCACCATGCTTATTAAGTTATCTTCCCTTCCAGCTCTTCCTGGATTTCAGACCCAATTGTGAATGTGAATGAGCTAAGAACATAATGTGGGCAAATAGAATTTATGTTAATTAAAAATTAAAAGTAAAACGTACTATTAATGTTTCATTACTGTGATCTGCCTACCAAGAACTGCACTGCTAAAATACTGAAACTCTGGATTGCTCTATACATTTTGAAACTTAGAATTTATGCATCTGTTTTTAAAATGTTAAATCTACATTGTCTATAGTTCACTACTATTGTATTACTTAAGACTATTAAGTGTGCAGACTCAGAAGCAAATCACAAATACTTTGTGTAATACTGTGTTGGAAAATTTATTTGGACCAACGGTTTTATCTCCATGCCTCACAAAGTTCTTTTCTCTTGAAATTTTATTTAACCCAGATTTTTACATGAAACATCTCAAGTCTCTCATGCTAAAATAACAACTTTTGCTCGAATTTGGCTTTCTTAATGCTGATTTCCTTAAGTTCTAGAAGTCTCTGCTTTCACTTCCCCATATTCCCATTCATTCCTCATCTCACTACGATTTCATTTTAATCCTCACATTTAATCACTCAGCTGAAATGGTTTTTTCAAAGGTAATTTAAGACTGCCAGATTCACTGGTAGCTCTTCTTAGCCCTTGGGTTTAACCCTTGCAGCATTTGTCATCAGTCATTTATTTCGTAAAACTCTTTGATACTTTTCTTTCCCCTCCCTCCCTCCCTCCCTCCCTCCCTCCCTTCCTTCCTTCCTTCCTTCCTTCCTCTTTTCTTTCTTTTCTCCCCCCCTCTCTCTTTTCTTTCTTTCTTTCTTTTGGCCTGTAGATCTATCCCTGAAGTTATCTCCATGATACCCAAGACTTTCAGTTAGCTTGGTTTGTCACTTAAGTTTTAATGATCCATGGTCAAAGCTAATTTCTTCTCTTCTACCTTGCCAAGTATTAGCTATTGCTTTTCTAATTTGGTTGTCGGCATCACTCTCTCTACATAAGTCATCTCATAGTTATCTGATTTTTTTCCCCTATGTCTAGTTTATCATGAGATTTTGAATTTTACCCTAGAAATGTTTAAAATTCATCTATTGTTACATTACAGTCATAGTGGATGCTTATTTCACTTGGATTACTACAATAGCCTAAAATGTTCTAGGCTACCTGCAATCTTCTGCCGTTCCCTTCATACAGTCTTTCTAAGATATGTCTGTTACTTTTCTGTTTACAAGTATTCCATGATGGCTTCTTGAAGGCCAAAATGCTTAGTATAGTACTGATAGGATATAATCCTTCCTTTCCAGTCTCATGTTCCACAGTCTCTCATATTTGATATGCCCAGTTTTTAGCTTTATCAGATTGACAGTATAGTCATCCCACAGTATCTATGAGGGATGGGTTCTGGGACTCCCGTTGGATCCTAAAACTGCTGGATGCTCAAGTCTTTTCTATAAAGGTCATATTATTTGTATAACTGTATACACATTCTCCTGTGTATACTTTAAACAATCTGTCAATATCTGATACAATGTAAATGCTATGTAAATAGTTGTTACACTGATTGTTTAGGGAATAATGATAATAAAAAGTATGTACATCTTCAGTATTTTTCCAAATATTTTCAGTCTGCAGTGGGTTCAATCTGTGGATGAGGAACCTGTGGATATGGAGGGCCAGCTGTACTTGCCATTTCCTCCATGTACTTTAAAAATTCTTTGCCTTTGCTGGGGAAATATCAGGAAAACAACATAGTGAAATACTTTTCTCTTTTTAAAATTCTACGTAAACATCATCTGTGTATTGCTTTTATTGATCTCATCCCAGTGTTACCTCCCAGTAGCTGGTATAGAACCAAGTCTCCTGGTTTTTTGTTCCCCTTTGCACATACCATTTAACATGCATATTAGGTACAAGTTGGACTTTAGCTAAACCATGAGCTAGATGTCAGGAATTTTCTTTATTCTTATCTCAAATATCTAATATATATTATACTTGATATTCAATAAATATTTGGAGGAGCAAAAGTACCTTAGAGATGGGAAAACAAATCATGTAGGTTTCTAGAATTTCAAGTCAGTCCCTAACTTTATAATGTAATTGTAGGATTTTAAAGGAAGGCAAAAATTACATAAGCAGGCTCTAGAAAGAAACCAAATGTCTACTTTGTACCTCAGTCCTATGGAGAAAGTTTGAGAAGGTAGCAATTATATGTTCAAGTTCAATGGGCAATTTGAAGAGAGGAGATACTGTGTTAGGAGAATTAAACCTGTTGAAACATCCCCAAATTTTCCCTTCAACAAGCTTTTCTGGAGATCTATTGAAAGTTATTACACATTAAAGATAAATTTTAACAATGCCTAAAATGATTAAATGGCAAATGCCATACAAGTAGTACTTTAGTATCTCAGCCTGAGGCAGATTCTAAGTCTTAACTGGGAAGATGAAATCTGGTTATCAGAGGAATTCTGTTTAAGCTTGTGTGGTTCTCCTTACCACTACTATAAACAAACATTAAAAAATTGGATGTACTTAAGCATGAAGGTAACCTGCACCATGTTTTTTAGCCTATATCTGTTGTGTTGTAGAAATGGGACGAGGGCGTAATGGTGGCACATTGTCATAGTACTGTAAAGCCACTTCATTGGGTTTCTGGGCTGAACTCATTTGTAGCACTGTAGGTATGATTCAATACATGTTTATCAAAAAGGAATAATGCACTTGTATAACCTTGAGAAAGTTACTTCACTTTCTTTCACTTCTGTATTCCTCATCTCTAAATGGGAGTATACTACCTACTAATTAGTGATGAAAATTAAATGACAAAACATGCCAAATGCTCACTTAGCACATTGCGTGACTACAGACACTATGTTAACTTGAATTAAAATAGCTAAAAGAATAGTTAGAAGAGCTATGTTCCAGGTCACCCTAATCATTTCACACTTTTCTAAATTATCTTCTTTATGTCTTCCTCTAATTTTGAGCAGAGAATAGATATATGGGAAGAAAAAATTACATGAGGGGATCAAAACAACAAGGTGTGGTGGAGGCAGGTGGACATTAAATAACTCGTCACTATTTTGCTCAAGATTGCCAATTCAAAATCATACCACAGATGAAACACAAACTTATGATTGTAGCATACAGATAACAGTGGTAGTAAACTGCCTTATGGTATAATATAGTATGATTGGCTGACTTGAATACAGGCTAAGTGAAATGAGTAAAACATTAACACATAAGGAAGATCCCTCATAAAATCTTTTAACCCTGTATTATCTTTACCTAGTGTTATTGATAATGAGCATCTTCCACTGACACTTTTTTCCTCCCTTCAATAAAAGACCTATTTGTAGAAATAGACTTGGAGTTAAACTCCTCTGTTTATTAAAGACCATGGGCTGATTTTATTTTCCTGGGCTTAAGTTTCTACATTATTATAATGAGTAGGTGTTTCCCAACCAATCCCCTAGTTCTAACATAGTCTAACTCCTGTGTATCTTAAATATTTATGTCATGAAGTATAAGGACACCAATAATATTTCATGCTCAGAATGATACTCTGCAAACATGACTGATTAACATTGAAGGAACCTTTGATATTTTTGGCTTGCTTCTTAAGATTGGTAATTTTCCTTTCAATAGAGAAAGTTGCTTTTCTTGATGACTCAGGTACTTAGTGATATGCCTGCCTGCCCCAGTATGAAAATGTAAGGTTTCATCTACTTTGGCTTTCACTTATATTCACTAGTCAACATCAATCAGTTCCTTGTATTTGCTGTACTGTGAAAAAGCAAAGTGGAAAACAGACCAAATTTGTAAGCTTAATAACTTTTGCTATAACCCAAGAATCTCTACTACTTAAAGCTTTGTACAAATGTTTTTCTTGATACCTGAAAAATCTCCACTGATGGTTTTTATGTTTCATACAGCTGACTGAGCCTGCCATATTGGGCCTTTATGTTCACAAAATGTTACTGAATAAGTTGTAGATCTTTGAACATCTTTTTTTTTTTTTCATATTTTCAAGTCTTATAAAAAGTTACTTTATTCATAAGTTACTTTTACTCAGAAATTATAACAAATCTTTTGCCCAAACCAGAGCAGTTGTATATCCATAAGTTAGAAATCCTTGCTAACCTGGAAAATAATGGCTTCAGTAAGAGCCTTCAAGTTTCTTCAGGTGGAATGTATTTATCTTAGAGATGCCCTTAGCAAATATCTTTATCATAAAGGAAGTAGCCTCTGAAACAAAGCTAAAGAAGCATTTTCCTCTGCAATACTGTTTATGTATTATTTCATTTGTTTTGTCACATGTATGCATAATTTCTATCTTTAGTGTCTTTCATTGTTTAAATGTATTGTTTCTGAGGCACACACCAATGATAACTTGTGCTTCTTCAAGTTATTTAGTGTAGCAGTATACCAAATTAAGAGAAGGATTCTGTTTTCTGGGAGTCCTTCAGATGCCATTAAAATTGATCCTCATGTGTACACAGATTGGTTATTGTGTTGTCTTTTATATATATCCTTACTAATTTCTTCGTTTTAGAACTGTTTGGGGGAAGAAAAGACCTTTTCTACCTTTCTTAGCAATTTCATACAGAAGTTTTGCTTTTCTGTCCTAGCTTAGGGGTCAGTAAATTACAACCTACAGGCCCAGTATGTTTTTGTATGGCTTGTAGGACAAGAATAGTTTTTATAATTTCAAGTGATTGAAACAAAAATCAAGAGTATTTTGTGATATATGACAATTAGATGAAACTTAAATTTCATGTCCATGAATTTCTATTGGAACATGGCCGTGGTCTATGGCTGCTATCTCTGCCACAAGGGCTGAGTTGTGTACTAACAAATCATACGGCCCTTTATAGAAAAATTTTGCTGACTCTTCTTTTCCCTGTGAGAGCTGATAATTAGATAATACTTGCATGGATAGTTTTACCTGAACTATAGTTTTCTTTGCTGGTTTCTTTTTTTATTTATTTTTTATTAGTTATTTTATTTAAATGCATTTCAAGTCATAGTACATAACCTGAGCTCAGTTTTTCCCTTTCTCTGGTTGCAAACCAGATAAAGTCACACCATTAGTGTCTTCATACAACAACCAGAGGTAGTAATGACCACTTCGAACAACCATCATTACTATACCCATTCCCCTTTCCTTCCTCCCTCCTCCCCCTGCCACGTCTAGAGTTCCTGTATTTCTCCAATGTTTCCCGTTCCCACCCCCCTTATGAATCCTTATCCACTAATCACTTTGCTGGTTTCTTATAGTGATGAAAGCTTTATTTTGAACTTACTTAATAGTCTGGATCTCTCAATTCAAACAGTAATCCTGCTTTAGGGTTATGAGATGCTTTAGTATCTTTGGAATTTTTTAAAGTACTGCCATTTCTTCTTCATTGGAATTGGTTAAGTACCCTGTGATCATACAAGTTCTCAAACCAGGATACCTTCTAGGAGTGAACAGGGCACTAACTCTCTGGGACCCCAAGACAATAGGCATAAACTGGGTCTGTCCTGATAGAACCAGGATGTAAGATCTCCCTAATTTTAGGAATATGCAAGCTTTTGCTCTATCATGCCATCTCTAATTCATTTGTCCCTAACAGAAGGTATGGTAACAGTGAACTTAGCCTAGATAAAAATCTGTCAAACTCTCAAGATTCTTTGTGAATGTAGACATGAAGTGTCACCCCTGTTTACTTGGGTAACTTTTTTTCTTCCATAATTTAGAAGTATAAATACCGTTTACTTTGGTCATAACAGAGCCATGATAAATTTGTTCAAATATGTAGATTAAAGGGTCTGTACTTTTTTTTTTTCAGCTGTAGATGGGACACTATACCTTTATTTATTTTTATGTGGTGGTGAGGACTGAACCCAGTGCCTTGCATGTGCTAGGCAAATGCTCTACCCTGAGCTACAACCCCAGCTCTGTATTTACTTACTTTACTAACCCCATATTACAGTTTTTTCAAGAGTCTCATGGAAAAATGAGGTCAAAAACAAACTTTATTTACATAGGGATAATAAGGATATCAACAACTCAAATATTGAATAATTCAGCTTTGGGTTAACTAGAAGTCCATGATTCATCAATCTTGTTTTATGGAAGCAGTACAGAATTACATTTTGGTATTTTCCCTCAGTTCTCTGGTATTATTGAAGCTTGCAAAGATTCAGAACATTTTAAAGGTTGTTGAACAGCAACAGAAATGAGATGATGTACTTAGAAGTCAGTCTCTCACAAAAAAGACATTATATCCAAGTTCTGTTAAAGCCCCAGCTAGTAAGGCCCATAAGGGAATAAAGACATAAGACAGATTCATGGTAGTAAACTGTTCCAGTTTAGCACAGAGTGCCAGGCAGAAGGCTAATTTAAGTAACATTGCAATGAGGTACCAGGTTTTTTTTTTAATATTGTGTGATCCATGACGAGGGTCAAAGCCAGACTTACACCGCCCAGCCATTTTCACGATCAACATGACAAGGAGGATAGTGTCAAATATCCAGACAGGAATAAATATGAGGAACCAGTTCCAAGGTGCCTTCTCATCCAGTTTCAACACCAACATGATCAAGAAGAGTAATGTGAAAAGCCAGGTGAGTAGTACTCTCTGAGCCAAGGACATTCTCATTTAAACAGTTTAAAGAGGCTGTTGCAGGGTTGAAAAAAGGAAAATATGCCCTAAGAGAAGGGGGAAAAAAAAAAGTTAAGGTTTTGATGCCAGAAAAAAATTACTTTCATTCTTAGTAAACAAAGTTGACTCTGCTACTCAGACTTCCTGATTTTAAAAACATTCTACTATTTTTCATTTTAAAACTTCTTGGAGCAATCATTGACACATCCATCATTTCTTACATCTCATTACTAAAATTTGCAAACCTACGGTTTTTCATTCAATTTCAAGGGGTACTAAGATAAAGCATTTAAAACCAAAGTGGTGAAAAACGAATTGGTAAGCTTAAGAGGTTTTTTTGGGGGTGGGGGGCATGGATTGGACTCAGGTACTCCACCACTGAGCCACAACCCCAGCCCTATTTTGTATTTTATTTCGAGACAGAGTCTCACTGAGTTGCTTAGCGCCTCACCATTGCTGAGGCTGGCTTTGAACTCATGATCCTCTTGCCTCCGCCTCCCAAGCCACTGGACTTACAGGCATGTGCCACCACACCCAGCCAGCTAAGAGTTTTATAGACAAAATGGTTAATATTGTAAGAACATCAAGTAGAATTAAGATTGTAAAGAGATCACTGGATTAAACAATATGAAAGGTACTGATAAACACTGGATTTTTATGCAGTTTATGAATTTTATATTTTTAAATTCTTAGGTATTAAAATAGACAACTTAAAAACTTCAGATGTTTTGTAATTACTTGATGGGGAATTATTTAATAATTAGGGCTGCTTCTTGTATCTTTTTTATTTTATACTAAAATCACATGACTTACTATTGCTCTGGGATATACTCTAGTATGTGGAAGACTCAGTATCTGTTTTCTTTTGCCTTTTTTCTTTTTTTGAGATAATCTTGGTATGTTGCTAAGGTGGTCTCAAACTTCTGTGCTCAAGCAATACTACTGCATTATCCTCCCAAGCAGCTGCAACTACAGATGTGTGCCATGCCCAGCTTCCAGAATATTTTCTATTTCCCTTTCATTTTTTTTTCAATGCTAAAATCACTAATTCTTAAAAACCTGGAATTTTGACTGGGAATTCATTAACTTATACCCTACATACGTATGTATTTCATCTTCACGTATAGGTATAAAGTGTGATTCTCTATGTATTCAAGTTTTTTTATCTATCAACCCTGCAAATATTGCAGTTGAGTGAGGAGTTAACATAAGATAAGGAAATGGCAATAGCAAAGAACATTTTATTCCCTTGAACCATTTGGAAAAGAGAAAATGAAAAGACATGAGACTGAGAAAGGGACAAGAAGAAAGTTTTAGGAAAGGAGGATTCTAAGTATGACTAAACTGGGGGAAATAAGCCACTGGGAAATGATAGCTTAAATATGAGGAGACCTGATGGAAACATCAGAAGGTAGTAGGAGTGGAACAAAAGCATAGGTGATGAGAGTAGGAATGAAGCTGCAGGAAGAAACAAGGAAGAGGTAAAGAAATTGACTAGATGGACCAAATACCCTAGATTAGTGTGCCCAATTATATTTTAGAATGAACTCTGATGTACCCTTCAACATCTCTAAACAGGACTTTAAATCGGGTGGCAATCATGGAGCAACAGAGTACACAACTTTTTTTTTTTTGGCGCTGGGAATTGAACTCAGGGGCACTTAACCACTGAGCCACATCCCAACCCCCTTTTGTATTTTATTAGAGACAAAGTTTCGTTGAGTTGCTTAGGGCCTCCATAAGTTGCTGAGGCTATCTTTTGAATTCGAGATCCTCCTGCCTCAGCGTCCTGAGCGGCTGGGATCACAGTGCGCCACCGCGCCCGGCTGTTTGCTTAATCTTGACCTCCAATCTATCTGGCCATTTTTATGAACCTAAGAATAGGTTTGTAATAATACACTTGCTTAAATATAACTTTCCCATTTGCCATGATACCCCTGTCTCCCCCCATAAAGGACTGAGTAGTTACTGGTCATCGGAAGAGTGCTGCACTCACATGAAATACTTACCAAGACTGGAAATGAAAGGACACCAAGGGCAAAATCTTACTGTGGCTACAGAGCTTTATAATGTGGGATGCAACAAAGTTCATATGCACTTTTAGGGAAATATTCTCAATTGGGGAATTATCCTGATAAATGATGCTTGAAAGATTGTGTATGCTGGGTCTAGGGTTCAGTGGTAGAGGGCTTGCTAGCATGTGTTAAGTCACTGGGTTCGATCCTCAGCGCCACATAAAAAATAAGTAAAATAAAGGTATTGTGTCCATCTACAATTAAAAAAAAAGATCGTGTATGTTGACCTACATCACTGACACAGGACCCCAGCTTGATATTTACATTTTCATTAATCTAATCAGCCATATTTGCTTCCTATTTTCCTTTCTTCTCAATGGACAAGCGTGCACTCCAAAACAAAATTTGCTCAACAAATAGTTCCCACTTAAGGTGGTTATTTCTAGTATGTGGAAGATGGTTAAATATTTCTCATATTTCTTATCCACTGCTGAAACCTTCAGACTAGACCCCAAATGGTAAATCTAAAAGGGCAAGGACTACATTACCTGCGTCTCTTCCAGCTGTGTGCGGAATCTTTTATGGTGCTTTCCACACCACGCTCATTTCCCTTCTCTCATTACTCCTAAAACTCTTCCAAATGAACTTGCCTCATCTCAAAGACAGTTTTGCTTAACAAGCCCACAAATTCCTATCATAATAAGTTGCTTTTTCGAAAGGCCCGTGTTGCAACATTCTTGGCCAACCTAGCCATCTTTCAAAGGAACAACGTGCTGCTTACAACTTAGTTGGTTTTCGGGCCCACTTGGCCCTAGAATTCCAGGAACTAAGCCCTCCTGATCCTAAGTCTGCAGACGCCGAGCACAGGCTTACGCAGCCGTATCCGAATTCCTCCATTCTAGGCTTTGGGCCCTGCACATTTTCAAATTTAACTTAATTTTTGCATGATGCATTACCAAGCCCTGGTGCCAAGCAAGTGTGTGCGCATTTGGGTCCCGTTGTGTGACGGGGTGGAGGTCGGCAGCTCAGCCCAGAGCATCCGGCGACTAGGACCGCAGCACGGTGGGGGCGGGGACTAAGCTCCCGACTCACCTGGCAGCGTCGCTGGCCGGACAGCGGAGAGGGCCGCGAAGATCAGGAAATTCGCCAGTTTGAATTCTTGTCCTTTTCCACACTTTTCCCCCCATTAAACTCAGAATCCGTCACATGATAATTAAGAGAGGTTCAGTTCCGCCTCTCTAAACCGCCGCGGTAGAGGTTTTCTCAGTTCTACCTCAGGCCGCGCCCACATCCGGAATTGGTTCTCACCGCCCCTGGGCCTACCCTATAGGTAGAGGGGACGCCAATCAGTGCAGACACCCGTTTCCCTGAGGTAATTGGACCATTCAGCCGTCAGTGCAAACCAACCGACCTTTCCTTACTTTCGAGTTCGACAAAGAGGCGGCTTGAAAGAACCACTGAGCCCGCCTCTTACTGCTACGGGTTAGAAGGAAAGTCAGTCTTAGAGCAGCCTGGAGTTTTTGTGGTCTCATTGGGCGCGCACATGCCAATCAAACCAGCAAGCACTCGGCTCCGCCCCCAGTGGGGCTCCGCCTCCCGGGCCCTCCCAGTCTCGGCGCCGGGAGACTGCAGGCTCCGGCAAGATCCTGCGGGAGAGGGGGTGGGGCGACGCTCTGGAGGCAGCGCGCCCGCCAGCAGCCTCGCTGTGGCTCCTCTGGCTCCGGCGGTGGAGGTGGCGGCGGCGGCGGCGGCGGCGGCGGCGGCGGCGGCGGCAGCGGCAGCGCTCGCCTCGGTGTCTCCCCAGTGCACTCCAGCCGCCTCCTAGCGGCGCGACTCCCGCTCCTACGGTAAGAGCCGCACCACCTCCACGCTCGGGCGGGCCGTGTGGAGGTAGTCGGCTTCTGACAGAATCCCGAGGATGGATCTGGACGAGGGAGGAGAGCGGCCCGCGGGATGGAGGTGGGGGCTCCGGGGTCAACGCGTACCCCTTCGCAGCCGGTGACTTCCTCGGCAGTCTCCTGCACCTGCGGGCCCGGGTCAGCAGCGGCCCTCTCGTATCATTTGGCTGTTGGCAGAGGCTCAGCTTTCCTCTTCCCGAGCCTGTGCGGTCCTCAAGGCTTGATGGTGTCGAGCCGAAGCCCAACGCCGCCTCCCGCCCCTAAGATCCCTTCTCAGGATCCCCTCCTTCACTTCCTTCCTTTGGCGCTGTGCAGGGGGTGGTGGGGGCTGTCGTCGTGGTTGGGAGTGTGTGCAGGGGCTTCGGGCGGCCAAGACTGAGCGGGCGGGATAGGTCAGCAAGCGGCCGGGATTGGGGGGCGGGCTCGGGAGAAGGGGCGGCTCAGCGCACTGATAGCTGGCCGGGAAGGAGGGTTGCTGCACAGCACCGGCTGAGCAGGCGACAGTTAAGTTTTCGGATCCCAACATTGACTGCGGAACGGGTATTGAAATCTTATGCAAAGGCCTTGAGGGATATTTCCTTTCTGGAAACAATACCTTGGTCCATCAGCATACTTCACCTTTTATTGTTTTTATTTGCCTACTGTTGACAGCTGGAGTTCTGGTATTGTTCCTTGAGTCATGGCTTTCTAACTCAGCACATCTTGTAGAACTTCAGGGATCATTCTGTTACCTATTTTATTTTTAACCCGGCAAAACCAAGGAATTGCTTTATATTAACACACACTAACCTGGGAAGTAGAGTGTGGAACAATTTATTAATCTCAAAATGTAATTAACATGCCAAGTAATCTTGAAATTCATGGTAAATATATTAGAGATATTACATTTACTTTCATTGTTAATGGTATATCCTGCTAACCTTGAGATTAGGTGTGATACTTTGATTTTATCATTTTTGGTTTGCTTTCACCATTTTTAAATGTTCCCCACCCCCCAGACTTTGGCGATAGACTTAGTACTTAATCTTGTTAGACATTTTTGTAGAATTTTTTCCAAAACCTAACTTTTTCCACAACATCTTAAATATTGGAAGAGAAATTCTGAGAATTTGGAGACTGCACTTTAGCCTAAAGAACCATAAAACAACAATTTGAAATCCTGACTTGGATTTGAAGTACAGGCTACTAATTTTAAGAGAAGGAAATTGGTATGACTTGTCAGTAGTGGCTCAGTCTTCAGATTCCAGAGGAAAGGAATCTAGAGGTCTGGGGAGAGTGAGCCATGTCTGGGATTAGAAACAAGGTGGTTCCTGGAAAATGTTTTGCTCTGGAAAAGCCTACCTCCTGTGCAGAGAAGTTTGTTTGCATGCTTCAGATAGTATTAATTTAGGTGTCAGTGAGGTGAAGAGTGTTTTTGTCTTATTTTTACTGCTTTCTGGTGGTAGAGCATGAAAATGTGGTAAGCAAATCAAATATAGTGTACAGTGGGGGAACTCTTGAATAGTTAGGCCTCCAGGGGTAAATCTTTTTTGAGCCCAAATTGGCACTGGGTGGTTGGCCCTAAAAATAAAGAAGGTGGCCTAAGTTTTAAACCACAAACCTTTTTGGCTAGTTCATTTAATGCATACTTGCAAGGAACTTGGGCAGGGCTGGGCTGGGGATGTAACTCTGCAGGAAGCCTGGTTTGATCCCCAGCACATCCTCCCCCCACCAGAAAAGGAAGGAATTTGTAATGAAAAAAGCTTTTAGACTGAGCCAAAGAGAATTTATGGTAGCATGTTGAAAAAATGAGGATCAGAAAATAGTTGGGACTACTTAAATATTGTCTCATTTAATCCTTATCCTATGAGGTAGTTACCATGATTACTTTGTGTTTTGTAGATGAGTTAACCAAGATTTAGGTTAACTCATTTGTTCAAGATTTCAGTGCTAATTGGAAGTGGATTCACATCTAACCAATCTGATTCCAGGTGGTTATGCTTTACCAACACAGTACAACTGGCTGCTGCTGCTGCTGCTGCTGCTGCTTTTTTTTTTTTTTTAATGAGTTTTAGTTGTTGATAGACCTTTTTTTTTTTAATATTTATTTTTTAGTTGTAGGTGGACACAATAGCTTTTTATTTTATTTTTATGTGGTGCTGAGGATCGAACCCAGTGCCTCCTGCGTGCTAGGTGAACACGCTACCTCTGCTCCGTAACCCCAGCCCTTGATAGACCTTTTTTAAAATTAATTTATATGTGGTGCTGAGAATCGAACCCAGTGCCTCACACATGCTAGGCAAGTGCTCTACCACTGAGCTACAACCCCAGCCCACAACTGACTTCTTAAAGACCTGATAGAAGAAGACTAATCAGTGGAAAACAATGCTGCAAAACCATGAACTGAACCTAGTATTGGACCAATTTAGTAACCTTTGAAATCATTTTATAAAAGACACTGTTGAGTGTTGCTCAAGATAACAGGATCTAGTCACCTTCTCTCTCTTTTAGGAGCATGATTTAATGGTGAGATAGATCTTTAAACAAATTATCGTCATACAATACAATATGTACTATAAGAGAGTAATGTAGAATTGGTGGTTTTATGGAAAGAGAATATAGTTAAAGTATAGACACACTAGAGTTTGAATACCTGTTGGGCTTTGTGGTTTTGAACATGATCCAAGTCTCTTTCAGCATCATTCTCCTTACCTGTTTAGTGGAGAGGATGAGACTTCAAAGGGGATATTAAGCTTTAAATAAAATTAAAGTACTGGCACACCATAAACACTGAATAAAGAAAAATATAATTTTAAGAAAGATTGGGTTAGGAGGTTTAGGAAGGAGCCACCATTGGAGCTTGATTTAAAGGTTGTTTTCATACATGGGGAAAGAGTGTTCCATACAGATAGAACAGGAGGAGGTAGAGTCTTAGAATAGGGATATAGATTGTTGAAGAAATGGTAAGTAATTGTGGCTTCATATAAAAAATAGTTGAGAAGACCAACTTTAAATAGTAAATATATCTAAAATGTGACTGGGCAAAGTGAATACTACCCAATTTTGGTGCTTGGGAATTGCATACTCAAATACTAAAACTATAGGAACTTTTTGTACATTTTTGTTTAATATCTTTATTTCAGTGCTTATTTTCCAAGTTTAAATCTCTTATTTCCAAACATGTCCAGCAAAGCAACTGTTTTATCATTTCATTGAGATATTTCTATTCTAAGCTGTAAAAGATTAACAAAACAAAACACTACATGGATTCCTCCCATCCCCCAGTACTAGGGAATGAACCCCAGAGCCTTTTCTGAGCTACATCCCCAGCCCTTTTTTTAAATTTTCTTTATTTTGAAAAAAGGTCTCACTAAGTACCTAGGCTGGCCTCACATTTATAATGCTCCCTCAGCCTTCTGAGTAGCTAGGATCACAAGTGTGCATCACAGTGCACCATTGGCTACTAGAGGCATTTGTACTTAACTTGAGGAACATTTTGGGATTGTTGATAGAAGAAGAATCTCAAAGTACTGTTGTCATCTCTTTGCCTCTTTACCTAGTTTGTAGCCACATAGAGTTAATATTGCAAACTCTATTTTGCATATATGTTGACTTAGCTTAAGTCTAGCTTGTGACCTGCTGGTGGGATAGAATGTTTTCAATTGGGCCTGCCCTTGAAAATTTGAGAAAAACTGGGTGCTGTGGCACACACCTGTAATCCCAGCAACTCAGGAGGTTGAGACAGGAAGATAATGAGTTCAAGGCCAGCCTCAGAAATTTAGTGATACCCTAAGCAATTTAGCACGATACTGTCTCAAAAAATAAAAAGGGCTAGGGGTGTAGCTCACTGTTAAAGTGCCCCTGGGTTTTATCCCTAGTACCAGAAGGAAAAATAAAAATCAAAAAGAAAATTTGAGAAAAAAATCCCACACTTTTATTGTACTCTCAGGTTAGCACAAAACCATACATATTTGCATTGAATTTATAAATGTGGAACATCATTGAAAAGAATCATGAAGAAGTTGAAACTATTAAATGACGTTTAGCCAGCTGCATTTTTTGTCCAGCTTGTTAATCTTATATAAATTGTGAAAATGACACAATATAGAAATGAATTTTCAGTTGAGAATAACTCACAATATCCTAGAACAGGTAGCTTTTTTTTTTTTTTTAAATATTTATTTTTTAGTTGTAGGTGGACACTATAGCTTTATTTTATTTTTACGTGGTGCTGAGGATCAAACCCAGTGCCTCCCGCGTGCTAGGCGAGCACACTACCACTGCGCCACAACCCCAGCCCAAGAACAGGTAGCTTTAAAGCAGTAAGAAAGAAGAAATTTACTGAACTTCATTCTGAGTAATGAACAGGAACTGGGGCAGGAAATGGCTGTGGCTGAAGAACTACCTGATGATAATCATAATGTGATTAAATTTGGCATTTAATGAGAGGAAGTAAAGAAAAAAATGCACAATATGCTGCTATCTAGTTGTAGAAACAGTAGAAGAAGGGACTGTTAAAAGTTTATGTAGCTGGGTATGGTGGTGCATGTCTGTAATCCCATAGTTCAGAAAGATGAGGCAGGAGGATTGACTGCAAGTTTAAAGCCAGCCTCAGCAATCAGTTTAGTGAGCCTCTAAGAAACTTAAGGAGACCCTATCTCAAAATAAAAAATACAAGCCAGGCACAGTGGCACACACCTGTAATCCCAGCACTTTGGGAGGCTGAGACAGAATTGCGAGTTCAAAGCCAGCCTCGGCAACAGTGAGGTGTTAAGCAACTCAGTGAGACCCTGTCTGTAAATAAAATACAAAATGGAGCTGGGAATGTGGCTCAGTGGTCGAGTACCCCTGCGTTCAATCCCCAATACTCAAAATAAATAAATAATACAAAGGGCTGGGGATGTGGCTCAGTGGTTAAGTGCCCCTGGGTTCAATCCCTGATACCAAAAAAAAAAAAGGAGAAAGAAAATAAAAAAACAAACCAACCCCAAAACAAACAGCTATGTCAAGGGCATGTAGTAGGTACTTAGGTTTGTTGTATGAATGATACTATTTTAGTAATACTTTCAGTATGAGAAGTTACAAGTAGCAAAAAATATATGAAAAGTATGTGGCACAAGTTTTAGTGCTTTATAGTTCTGGGTCCTTTAATATCCCACCAGTTCTGTGACTTTGGGTTCATTATGTAATCTTTTTGAGGTTCAGTTTTATTTATTCATAAAATACAGACTGCTTTGCTAGATTTTAAGAATTAAATGAGATACTGTCTGTTATTTAAAGCTCTTGAAACAGTGCCTGGTTTATAAGACTTGCTAAAAAAAAAAAAAGTCCTTGTAATTATTTGGTGATGTTGGGTTTTTTTAAAGACAATTTCCAAATAGAGGTAAGGAAAACCAGAAAATGGCAAACAATCAAACCAAACCTTGAAGTAATAGGATGTTAAATAGTTAACAGGTAGAGTTGAATAAAGAATCATTGCAACCACATACAAAAGAAGGGAAAATAAAGGGAGAGACAGAGAGCTTCACCTTCCCAAATTTGTTTTTCTGAAGAAAATAGGTAAAACTTATTCAACTGGTAAACAATTTGTTATTCTAAATGACAATCACAAATCATTAAAATTGGGTCTCAGTGCTATGAATTAAGTGTATAGGGGGAAGGACTTGTTTTCTCTAATCTCTTAACTTCTTATTTAGTCCTAAAATTCTTTAAAAGAAGCAAGGCATTAATTGTTCAAGACTTGCAAGTAATCCTTGAAAGATAGAGCAAGCTAATATATCTTTTTTTTTTTTGGTACCAGGGATTGAACTCAGGGGTACTCAACCACTGAGCCACATCCCCAGCCCTATATTGTATTTTATGTAGAGACAGAGTCTCAATGAGTTGCTTAGCGCCTCGCTGTTGCTGAGGCTGGCTTTGAACTAGCAATTCTCTTGTCTCAGCCTCCCAAAGTGCTGGGATTACAGGCGTGCACCACCGTGCCTGCCTAAGCTAATATAACTGCACACAGTTTCTAAGCGTTCATTCTATATATCTTGTTGCCTTCTATATAATTTTTTGGTGCTGAATTTATAAATGTATCATTTGTTAAAAAATTACACATCTTATTTCACAAATGTTTTTTTCTTTTCTATTCCCTGTCCCGAGTGATTCTTACAGTGTCCAAACCAAGAATCATGGAGTGTCGTCTTTTCCTTTCCATATCCTTCATGTCTAATCAATCACTACATTTAATCATTCTACTAATTATCTATCTTTTAATCATGCCCTATCCCAACACCCACAATTAAATAAACAAAAGCAAAACCCCTTTTCTTAGTTTAGGTCCTCATCATTCTCTTTAAATTATCCTTAATTTCCTTTTAATTTTGCCTCATACTAATTAATTCTTCACATACCTTCCTTTCAGAATGATGTGGAAATACTAACATAATCAAATAAAAATGATATCCTTAGTGCTTGCACATGACACGTAAGTATTTGTCCCTCCATGTATCTTAGACTTTGGACAATGCTAAATGATTTTCACATCTAGGCCTAGTAAGAAAGATTTTTAACTACAAATTCATTTTTTAAACTAAACAAAGCACCATTCAGTTTGTTTATGCTTGAATGAGTATTGATAGGTTGTATCTTTGAAGGCATTTGTGCCTTTTTTTTTTTTTTAATATTTTTTTTTTTAGTTGTAGATGGACACAATGTCTTTATTTATTTATTTTTTATTGCTTTGTATGTGGTGCTGAGGATCGAACCCAGGGCCCCACGCATGCGAGGCAAGCGCTCTACCGCTGAGCTACAATCCCAGCCCCGCATTTGTGCCTTTAATGTAAATTGTTAATCTTATTGGCATAAAACTGTTCGTAATATTCTTATTAGTGTCTAAAATCTGTAGTGATGTCCCTACTCTCATGTCTGACTCTAATCTCTGATCTTTCTCTCTCTCTCTTTTTTTTTTCCTGTTCAGTCTAGCTGGACATTTATCTGTTTTATTGCTTTTCGCAAAGAACCAAGAGAAGATTTTAGTCTTTTCTTGGTTTTTCAGTTCTTAATTTCACTGGTTTTTAAGTTTCCATTTCTCCTGTTTACTTTGCATTTTATCTGCCCTTGATTTACCAGTATCTTAAAGTAGAAACTTAGCTCATGAGTTTGGAACCTTTATTATCCTCTAAAATAGGTGTTCAGTGCTATAAAATTCCATCTAAACAGTGTTTTCACTTCATCTCACAAATTTTGATATGTTGTATCCTCATTTTCATTGAAGTTCAAAATTTTTGCTGATTTCCTTGACTCCTTCAGATATTTATAATTATGTATGTGAGTTTTCAAATATTTGGGGATTTTTAAGATTTTTTTCAGTTATCAATTTCTAATGGATTTCAGTTTGGCCAAATAGTATACATTGTATGATTTGAATCCATTTTAATTTATTGAGACTTGTTTTATTGCTCAGAATATGATCTGTCCTTTTAAATGATTTATGTGCACTTGAAAAGAATGTTTGGTGGAGTGTTCTATAAATGTCAATGAAGTCAAGTTGGTTAATAACATTGTGTGCATCTTTTACATCCTTGTTGATTTTCTGTCTACTTGTTCTAACAGTTTTTGAGATAAGGGTGTTGAAATCTTTATAATCGTGGACTTGCTGATTTCTCCTTGTTATTCTACTAGAATATTCTACTATATTTTTACTTAATATATTTTGAAATTCTACTAGACATATGTATATTTAGAATTTTATGATCTTTTAATTATTTAGATTTCTTTATCATTATAAATTGCCCTCTTTATCTCTGTTGATTTGCTTGGCAGTCTATTTGTTATGGCCATTTACTTTTCTTTATAATTAGTATTAGCATGGTATATTATTTTACTTTTTGCCTGTTTTTGTGTTTATATTTAAGGGCAGCATATTGTTGAATCTTGCTTTTTTTAAAAATCCAGTTTCCTAATCTCTGCTTTTTAATTTAGGCCATTTACATTTAATGTGATTGTTGATTTGTTGGGCTTCAAACTATCATCTTGCTATTTGTCCCATCTGTACATTTGGCTTTCTTTTGGATTGAGTATTTTTTATCACTCCATTTCATGTTCTTTTTTTTTTTTTTTTTTTTTTTTTTTTTTTTTTTTTTTTTTTTTTTTTTTTTTTTTTTTTTTTTTTTTTTTTTTTTTTTTTTTTTTTTTTTTTTTTTGCTTATTATCTTTAGCTTTTCTGTTTGTTTGCAATGGCTAGTACACGTTTTTAACATATCAGAGTCTATTTTTGTATAAAAAAAGATTATATAAGAACCTATAACACTATACTTTGTTTTTTCTCTCCCCAACTTCGTGCTTTGGTCATACTTTTAGTTCTATACATCTTATAAACCTCTCAGTATAATGTCAGTTTTTTAAGCTTTAAATAGTTCTCTTTTGAAGAGATTTAAAAACAATTTACCATTTTCAAAGATCTTCATTCCTTGGAGTATAGATGTAGATATAGATTTCCTTTTCACATCATTTTCCTTCTGTGTGAAGGAGACATTTTATTGTGTGTTGTGGTGCTTATCTGGTGCTAATAAATTTTATCAGCTTGCATATGTCTGAAAAAACATTTTTAAAAAATTTTATTTAAAAAAATGTTTTTGCTGGGATAGAATCAGGATGATTTTTTTTTTTCTTTTAGGACTTTAAAGATACTGTCTTCCTGTCTTTTCTCTATATAAAATCTATTTTTTGTAGCTGCTTTTAATATTATCTTCTTACCACTGATCTTAAGCACTTTTATTATGTTGTGCTTTGGAGGGGTATATTATGCTTGAGGTTTATTAAATGTCTTAGGTCTCTAGATTTACATTTTCATCAATCCTAGGAAAATTGTGGCCATTGTTTCCTCAAATAGTTTTGCTGTCTTTCTCCTTTTATTCTGGTATTCCACTTACACTTGTATTAAGACCACATGATAACCAATAGCTAACCAATGGTAACTCACAGCCCACAGCTAACCAGTGCTCTGTTGTTGCCTTTTTTAAAAAATATTTTTTTTAGTTGTAGATGAACACAATATCTTTATTTTATTTTTATGTGGTGCTGAGGATCAAACCCAGTGCCTCATGCATGCGAGACAAGTGCTCTACCACTGAGCCACAATCCTAGCCCCCTTGCATTTTTTTTTAAGTCTTTTTTCCCTCCTCCTCATTTTCATTTTGGATAATATTTATTGCTATCTTCAAGTTGACTAACCTTTTCTTTTGCCAGTTTCTTTTCTTTTTTTTTTTTTAATTTATTTTTTAGTTGTAGATGGACATGATATCTGTATTTTATTTATTTTTATGTGGTGCTGAGGATCGAACCCAGTGCCTCACGCATGCGAGGCAGGCGCTCTACCACTGAGCCACAATCCCAGCCCCATCTTTTGCCAGTTTCTTAATCTGCTGTTAATCTCATCCAGTATATTTTTATCAGACATTGAATTTTTCATCTGTCCAAGTGCAGTTTGGATCTTTATATCTTCCATGCCTCTCTTTAACATGCTTATGCTTTTCTGTATTTTCTCAAATATTTCCTAAATATTTTCTGTACTTTCTAGAATTTATAATAATTTAAAGAAATTCTGGTAAAAGCATATAACCTGGAATTTACTATTTTAAGTGTATAGTTCAGTGGTGGTAAGTATATTCACGTTGTTATGAAACAGCTCTCCAGAGCTTTTTCATCTTGCAAATATGGTATTCTATACTCATTAAATAACTCCTTCCCAGGCAAACACCTTTCAGCTTTATGCTTTATGTCTCTATACTTTGTTTGTTCTAGGTACATCATGTAGGAATCCTACAGTATCTTTTTATGACTGGCTTATTTCATTTGGCATCATGTTCTCAAGATTCATCCATTTTGTACTACGTTTCAGTAGTTCCCTTTTTTTAAAGGCTGAATACTATTCTGTTTTATGTTCAAATTACATATTATTTGTCCATTCATCCATTGATGAACATTTGGGTTGCTTCTACTCCTTAATTATTATAAATAGTGCTGCTGTGAACATGGGTGTAAAAATATCTCTTTAAGGCCTTGCTTTTAATTCTCTTGGATATACTTCTAGAAATGTAATCACTAGATCATATGGTAGTTCCATTTTTAGTTTTTTGAGAAATCTCCATACTGTTTTCCAAACTGGTTGTTCTATTTTACAGTTCTAGCAATAGTGCATAAGCGTTCCAATTTCATCACGAGTATTTATTTTCTGTTTTTATTGCTTTTGTTTTTAAAGTGATAGTCCATTGTGATTTTAATTTGTATTCTTGGTAATTAGTTTGTTGGCCAATTGTATATTATCTTCGTAGAATAGTCTGTTCAAATTCTGTGCCCCTTTAAAAATAAGGTTATTTGGGGCTGGGATTGTAGCTCAGTGGTAGAGCGCTTGCCTTGCATGCCTGAGGCACTGGATTCGATCCTCAGCACCACATAATAATAAATAAAGATATTGTGTCCATCTACAACTAAAAAAATTAAAAAAAGAAAAAAAAGGTTATTTGATTTTTTTTTTTCTTGTTGAATTGTAGGAGTCTATTCTATATTTTGGCTATTAACCCTTTAACAAATATGTTATTTGCAAATATTTTCTCCTATTCTGTAGGCCCTTTTTATTCTGTTGGGTCCTTTGAGGCACAACAGTTTTTTAAATTTGATATGGTCTTAATTTGTCAGTTTGTACTTTTGTTGCCCTGTACATAAATAAATAAATCATTGCGAAGTCTAATGTAATAAAGCTTTTCCTCTGTATTTTCTTCTAGGAGTTTTGTAATGTTAGGTCTTATGTTTAGGTCTTGAATCTATTTTGAGTTAATTTTTGTGTATGGTGCAAAATAAAGGTCCTTCATTTTTTTTTGCATGTGAATATCCAGTTTCCCAGCACCATTTGTAGAAGAGACTGTTCTCAAGTAGGCTTGGTACCCTTGTTGAGTATCATTTGACATATACACAAGGGTATATTTCCAGGATCTATATTCTATTTCATTTGTCTATTTTCTTTTATGTCAGTACCACACTGTTTTGATTGCTGTAGCTTTGTAAATATGTTTTGAAATCAGGAAGTTTGAATTATCTAAATTTATTCCTTTTCAGAATCATTTTGGTTTTATTTTGGGGGCTCTTAAGAGTCCATATGAGTTTTAATATGACTTTTTCTATTTCTGCAAAAAATGTCATTGGGATTTGGATAGACATTGCATTGAATCTGTAGATTACTTTGGGGTCTCTATGGATATCTTAACAATAGTACATCTTCTAATTCATGAACATGGGATTTCTTGCCATTTGAGTCTTTGATTTCTTCTAGCAACATTTTGTGTATAACAGGTGTTTTAATGTCTATTTACAAATGTTATCATCTTTGTTATTTCTGGGTCATTCCTGTTTTCTCCTCCTTATGGGTTGTATTTTCCTGTTTCTTTACATGCCTGGATAATTTGTTTAGATGCCAGACATTGTATGTTTTAAATTGGAGCTGGATTTTCTTTTCTTTTAAATATTTTTGAGCTTTGTTCAGGGATGCAGTTAAATAATTTTGGAATAGTTTAATTGTCAAGGTTTGCTTGTTAAACTTCGTTAGGCAAGATCTGAGCATCCTTTAGTATAAGGCTCATTTGGCCCTACTGAGCAATAGCCTTCTGAATATCTAGCTATTATGCATTATGATAGTTTCTGTGCTTTAACTATGAATTCTTATCACCCTGTGTGAGCTTTTGTAATTTTTGTTCTGCCCACTTCTTCCTGGTGATTTTTACCCGGGACTTAATGCTAGTTTTCCTCCCCATACTTTCTGGTTAGTACTTGGCTGAAGAAGGGGGAATCCTTTGCAGAATTCCACTTTTATTTGCAGCTCACTTTCTGGTACTTTCTCACTTCCTGGGAACTTCAGCTACCTTAGTGCCCTTGAATCCTCAAATCTGTCTGCTCAGTTTGGGGTGACTTCCATACTGCTTCTACCTAGCACTGATCCTAGAAACTCTATAAGCAGCACCCTTGGACAATTGTAGGGCTGACTTTTTTGTTTCCACTCTTTTGGGGAACACTGTTCTGCCTGAAAAATATTTCACATATTTTGTCCACTTTTTTTTAGTTTTGTTTCAATTATTCTGTCATGCATAAAAGTAGTAGAATTCCTGTATATGGAATTTTAAAGGAGTAATCTAAATTAAAAATATTAAAATGTAATTTTTACCATAATTATAATTAAATTTTGGTGGTTTTTTTTTTTTTTTGGTACTGGGATTGAACCCAGGGGCATTGTGCCATTGAGCTAAGTCTCCAGCCCCTTTTTATTTTTTTATTTTGAGATGCGTTCTCACCAAGTTGCTTAGGACCTCACCAAGTTGTTGAGGCTGGCCTCAGACTTGCAATTCTCCTGCCTCAATCTCCCAAGTCATTGGGATTATTGTCATGCACCACTACGCCTTGCTAAATTCCTTGGCTTTAGAGTACATTAGCATGGCATGCCTGGATCCAAAGTATACCAAAGGTTCGATAGACTGAATACGTTTTGGTTTATCTTCATCATTCATGTTTCACTTGAAACAAATGTAGGCATGTAGGATGAGTTCAAAAGTAAGCAGCTAATTCCTTTTTCTTGTTTTGGAAATCCAGTTCTTACTGTCGTATATATATAAAATATGTCTAGATAATTTCCAAGGAAGACTAATGAATGTTTATTTCCCTAAGGGTATAATAATTCATTTATTGTCATTAGAAAATATTTGTAACATTGCCTGAAAATACTACTTGATTTGAAAATGATCTTTCATTTTTTAGTTGGTCAATTTAACTTAACCTTGGAAATAATAGATATTAAGGACTGTTAAAAGTCTCTGCGAGTGAAATGGGCTTAATCCATGTTGTCATTATACGTAACTGGAATGACTGTTAGCTTTTCTTCTAATAGAGGTGGGTGGATTATGTGAAATGGTAAAATCAAAGCCCAAAGCTAATTTTCTTGTGCCAATCCTATACTTCTGCTGCAAACACATTAAATGAGAAAATTAACTTAATTATAAGAGGAAGGCTTTATGTATATTATTTTGACAGTTTGCATTTAGACAATTAATATGAGAAAGGGGGTATTTTAAAACTGAATCAAAGCTTACCATGGTTTTTTTTTATTTGTATGTGATTTCTGACTAAAACATAAGTTACAATAATACAAAGAATTTCTGTAAACCCTTTGCCCAGATAACTCAAATATTAACTTTTACCCATATTTACTTTATCCTTCTATGTCTATGTCTTTCTGTATATACACACAGCACACACACACACACACACACACACATATACACATACTCTCATTTGAATTATATACTCCCTTACCTTTACATAGCTTGAGTTTTTATTTCCATAAAACAGGATCATTGTTGTTACTAATTTCTAGTTTTATTGCATTGGGATCATGAAAGATAATTGATGATTTCAGTTTTTAAAAATCCTTTGAGACTTGTTCTGTGGTCTATCATTTGATCTATTCTGGAGAATGTTCCTTGTGCTGATGAGAAAAATGTGTATTTGGCAACTGTTGGGTGAAATGTTCTGTAGATACTTGTTAGTTTAGTTTGGTATAGGGTACAATTTAACTCAGCTGTTTCTTTGTTGATATTCTGCCTGGATGATCTGTCCATTGCTAAAAGTGTGGTGTTAAGGTTCCCAACTATTACTGTAGTGGAGTTTTTCCCTTTAGGTCTTTTAATATATAATTTTAAATTTATGTGGGTGCTCATATATTGGGTACATGTATATTTAGAATTATTTCTTGCTGAATTGACCCCTTTTATGATATAATGACCTTTTTTTGTCTGTCTTTACTGCTTTGATTTAAAGTCTATTCGATCTGATGAAAGTATGGCTACTCCTGCTTTCATTTGGATTCCATTTGCATGAAATATCCTATTCTATTCCTTAACTTTCAGTCTATTCTCAGTTCTATTCTCAGATCTTATTGATTTCCCCCATAAATATAACTAAAAAATATGCACTTGTTTCCACCTCTTTTGCTGAACCCACCTTCTGCGTGGGATTATGTCAATCTGCTGTACCTAGCAGTCAGAATAATCTTTTGGAAGTTAGATCATCACTGCTCTGCTTGGATCACTTTAATTACTTATAGTTTTGTTTGTAATTGCTTGCTGTGGTATTTATGACCCTGACTTTCCTCTCAGATTTTATCTTGAACCACTGTGCCCTGTATTCCAGGGTTTTGGTCTTTGCTGTTCCCTTTCATTTGAAAGTTCTACCAGCATCCTTCACACTTCTCTCTTTTTGTTCTTTCTCACATGCTACACTCAATGCTACACTCAATTCTTAATGTAGCTGGCTATTCTCATCCTTCAGCTCTCAATTTATATATCATTCCAGAGGGGAGTACTTTGGTTGCTGTTTTAGTTTGCATTTGTGCTACTGTGATCAAAAGACCTGACAAGAACAGTTTTAAAGGAGGAAAAGTTTATTTTTGTTCTCATAGTTTCAGAGGTTCATGCGCAGTTGGCTTCATTGCTGTGGCCCCAAAGGGAAGCAGAACATCATGGCGGAAGTGTGTGGCAGAGAAAAATGGCTCATGGCATGGCATCAGGAAGCAGAGACACTCTACTTGTCAAGGACTAAATGTATACCCCAAAGGCACTCCCTCAGTGACTTACCTCCTCCAGCCACACCCTACCTGCCTACTGCTAATACCCAGTTAATCCTTCTCAGGGGAATTCACTGATTGGATTAAGGCTGTCATAACTCAAATCATTTCACCTTTAAACCTCCTGGCATTGTCTCACATGAGTTTTGGGAGGATACCTTATATTTAAACCATAACAATCATCCTTTCCTAAAGTGTTCCACTAATCATATCACATTATTTATTTCCTTCATTGTACCACCTCAACACAAAATTATCTTTTTAATTGTTTCTGTTTCTCTATGAAGTGTAGATTTCATCAAGGCAGGGACCTTGGTTCTTGCTCATTGTTTTATTCTGTTTCTGTTACTGTAAGATATTAGGAAATGTTCAGTAAATGAATATTTGTATTAAATGATCAGATATTGGCTGAAACATCCTTAAAGTAATGTTCAGGTTTTATTCAGTAGTATTCTTCATGATTAGTATAGTTAACTAAACTAGGTGTTTTCTTAGATTTCACAATAACGTAATGTTTTTGTTTATACAAGTTTAGAGAGAGATTACTTGCCTATGATTTTTTCTTCTTAGGTTATGTATATGTTTGAAATACACAGACTTTGTATTGGTTCCACTAAGGAATACAAAAATTAAAAAAATACTCCTTTTATTAACTGGTATAATGGAAAATGGATAGTTCTGTTTATTAGATCTTATTTTGCATTTAATTTTTCTATTCCAGGATTGAAACAACTTTTAACATATAATGTAATGTTTGTTCTTCACACATTTCCATGAAATATTATCTTCCTTCCAGATGGAGAATTAAAAACTTTCCATGAAATTGTGGCAATTTATGGGTAACATGATTACAACATAGCAGTTTGGAAACTACTAAGATTTACACACACTACTGTCAATGTATATCTAAAAACAACAAATAAAAAAATAAATTCTCTATATCACTCCTGTGGGGGAAAAAGAAACTAGTAGATTTCATTCTGCCCATACTATATTCCCTCTATCAGGATAAGTTTCACATTTTTCCCTAGCTTCATTATCAGTATGAAAAATTTGACTTGAACCTTAGCATTTACTACCCTTTTAAGGGCAGAGCAGTTTCATGCTGTTTACAAAGTCTAAAAATTGCTTGTTTTAGCTGTGGAGGAGGCAATTGAGTTATATTTAACTTTAGCATTTGGGAATGGAGTTAGACTAGACTTGGCAGGTTTGACTCTAAGTCATTTCTTTTTTAAACTTTTTTTTTTGTAGATGGACACAATACCTTTATTTTTATTTATTTTTATGTGGTGCTGAGGATTGAACCCAGTGCCTCACGTGTTCTAGGCAAGCTCTCTACCACTGAACCACAACCCCAGCGCTAGTCATTTTCATTGAATCTTTTAGGTCTACAAATTATTGTTATTGATTGATATGTCAGTAAATAAACCAACCATACTTACTATTTTTCACAGTATCTTTGTACCTTTTAATGTTAAGAAAGAATATGTTTGTATGTTTATGTGCACATTTGGGGTAGTTGTAGGGGTTGAACAGGTAGAGTTTTCAATTTGAGTCCTTAAATTTACTCATCTGTGATGGTGCTTTGGTCAACAACTTTTTATTTGGTTTGTAAATATTTGTGTTTAATATAGACAAAAGAAACCCTATAGGATAGTTTGGAGATAAAAATATTGGGGTGCTCTCAATTTATAAATGGAAATAGGGCACATATAGGTACGTATACTGATGTCTCTACAAACCAGAATATTTTAAGTGTAATTGGAACACAGAGTACAATTGAAAAATCCTGATTGGAAGAGTTTGGGAGAAACTTGTGGAGATAGTGGAATTTATGAAGCCTTATCAAAAACCACCTTGTTTTACAAAGAAGAAATAATAATTTTGGCACAGAGGTAGAAACTGTAGAAAGTATGGCATGATTGAAACTAAATGAGAAGATACTGTGCAACAATGTTGGGTAAGTAGGTTAGGATCAGATTGTATAAGATTGAAATAACAATTCTAAGGGGGTTATGGATTTTATTTTTTAAGCAGTAGGGAGTGATAAACAGTTGTTAGAAAAGGATAATACTGAGATCCCAGGGCCTGAGAAGATTTACATAAATTACCTTTATAAAATAAGATTTATTCCATTTTGTCTAAGTTTCTACTATGTTAAATTCCTTATATGTAATATGGATTTATCTAATATTAATATTCTTGGGTGTGTCAGTAAAACTACAGAGGAATACTTGTACATTATTGGAATTTTTGCTTGTTTAATCTTAATTGAGCTGTGAAATACTTGTCTAGATGGTACTGGTGAGAAACTGAGACAGAAAACTCAGTAACTTATTCAAGAGCATACAGTTCTTAATATTAGAACTTGGATCTAGAACTCAATTCTCCTGATGCTTGGTCGTTGCTTTTTTTCTCCTCTACTTTCTCTATTGCATATTACAGAGTACTACATAGTGAGACATAGAGGAAGAATGATGTCCCCTGTTTTCTTCAAGGCCGTTTACATACTACTTAGCATGTCTAAGGACCCCGGGTTTGAGCCCCAACACTGCAAAAAAAAAAAAAAGTGTTTATATATGATCAAGTGACCTGTGTGGCTATGTTTTTTGCATTTTTAGTTAAATGAGAGATTAGTTTAGATAAGTACTGAAAGAGAAACATCAGGCTGCGGCAGTTTTTATTCCAAATGTGTACTTGTTAAGGAAGCTTTATCTTGGAGGAAGTAAGGCAGGATGAGTGGAGAAAACAACAATGAGAATAATGGGAGTGAGTGGGAATAAATTGTTTTGTGAAGATAGTGATAGTCCTGGTGGAACAGATAAATTTGTTTCAGAATGAGGGAGGTACATTGTAAGATTATGTTGTATATGATAGATACTACATAATTGGTAACATCGCGGATAGTTAAAAACCTGACAATTTTTTTTTACTAGATCTGTACAAAGAATACTCTTGGGCATTATTATATTTGATAGAGTCTAGAAAGGCAGACTTCATGTTATTTTTTCTATAGTCATATTTTCCCTCCAATCTGGTATTTGGCATTATAAGTTCATTCTGTGTGGAAATTTATATAGTAAGAAGTGAATTCAGTTATTTTGATAAGTATGATGATTAAATTAGTGTAAAGGAGAGAGCTCAAAGTAACTCCCTATAGCAAGATTTAAATATTATGCCTTACAGTTAGCCCTGTGGTTTTAGAGTTGGATTATTGCCATATTGTAACACACATCCTTATGTCAGATCAGTTCATAAAAAAAGATTTAGATTCTCTATCAAGCTACCCAGTACAACTTTTTTATGCTGTATTTCCTTCAGTATATTAACTTTAATGTCATAATTTAGCATTAAAACAATAGTATAACATGAAGTATCCTGACAATAGAGACTATAACACTATATATTCTTGTCCTGTCATTGAATCAAAGAAATTGGAAAGAATTTAGAAGTAGTCTTTATATACACAAGATCATTTGTTGGTATATCAGCCTTATTTATACTCATGTAAAATTATTTATTTTTATTTAATGTTTACTTATGAAATTTGGGTGTCTGCATGTGCTTTGTCAGATGTCTGATTCAGAATCCTATCTTAGCATGCTGTAAAACCTGTTTTAAAAATAGGTATGAGCCACTCGGTGTCACTGAAAGGTTGTTGACACAATGGAAAAACTATTAAATGAGTTGTAGAGCACATCATTACTGAAGAAAGGGGTTTTTAAATCAGAAAATTGAATTTTTGTTTCTGTAGACCCATATAAATATAATTAAAAATACACAGGATACTTTACCTAGATATTGTTATATCTTTGAAATTTATTTCTGAGTGTAGTTGGTGTAAACCAAAATGTGTTTTAAAAAATTAGCTTTCAAATTGTCTTATTTTGAGGCAGGCAATTTTATTTTCATTTAAAAAAATTTTTTTTAGTTGTTGATTTTTATTTATTTAGTTGTTGATTTTATTTATATGTGGCACTGAGAATTGAACCCAGTGCCTCACACATGCTAGGCGAGCACTCTACCACTGAACCACAACCCCAGCCCCTTATTTTCATTTTTATTGAAGATTTTGTTTTGTTTTCTTTTAATGCTGTTGTTCATATGTGATCTTTTAAATATTCCTGAAATATATATAATATAAATTTAGTAGATTGAGTGATTAAAAAACCCTTTTATATTTTTTATATGAAATGTATACTTCTGGGAAATTAGGAGAGGGGATTTTTATTCTGGTAGATAATCTGGAAATTTGTTTTTAATAAACATTGCCTAAAGTAAAAGGAGTAAATATTCTCATATTTTTGTACGGTTTATCATAGTTTGTATGGGGGGGAGGTTATCAGTTTAGAAAGTGTACCCAATTGTCTTGACAAACATAGTGAGGGTATGTATAGTATTGTAATGAACCATCCCGTAACAGAATCAGTAGGGAAAGTCTGTGGAACACAATGTAGTTAAAATGAGTGTGTTATCCTGAAGACTTCCAGAACAGAAAAACCAAAATGGGAGATTTTAAGTTGGTAAAAGAAAGCTTCCCTAAAAACCCTGATGAGAGAAATAAAGGTAGCTACACTGAACCAAGAAACTTCAGACGAGGTGAACTTTGAAATCTCTAAATAATTCACGTGTATGTAGTTGAGAATTGACATTGTGATCTTATGATAATGAGGGAGCTATTTTTATTTTCAGTGTCAACAAAAACTTATTATCCCATGTATTCCTGCTCTCAGTTATTTTCCATGTTTTTAAAAAAATTTTTTTAGTTGTCAGTGGACTTCATTAATATGTGGTGCTGAGACTCGAACCCAGTGCCTTACACATGCAAGGCAAGTGATCTGCCACTGAGCCACAACTCCAGCCCAGTTATTTTCCATGTTTTATAAAAGAAATATAAATACTTCCAGTATTTATATGGATTGGGGAATTTTTAAATATAAAAGCTAATAATTAAAAAACTTACAATAGGGTAATCTGTATGTTCTGGATTGTGGTAGGCATTTTATAAATATTATTTATTGGTCACGAAACTATGTAAGAGATAACATGCATTTCTATTTTGAAAGTGAAAGAAACTGAGGTTCAGAGAGATTCAGTGACTTCTTGAATATTATGTAATGAATAATGGACCTGATACTTGAATCGTGCTCTTTTGGTTCTGTGATCCTCTTCTTCCCATTATATTAGGGTATTTGGCGGGAATTTCAAAACAGTTTGCTTGGCTTGGATTTGTTTTTGTTTTTGTAGTTTGCTTGGATTTGATCTGTTAAAGATAGAATCAAATATTTTAGGAAAGGTAATAAAACAATTTGGTCTGTAACACTATCAAAATGTAAGAAAAATATAAGAATTAAGTAAATTCTGCTTTAAATTTTAGGTGTTGATCATGTGACATTTGAACTTTTTTTCTGTGTGTAGATAGTACTGAGAATTGAAGGTGCTCTACAACTGAGCTAGACTTCAGCCCGTTTTATTTTGAAGACAGGGTCTTGCCAAAGTTGTTGAGGCTGGCCTTGAATTTGTGATCCTTCTACCTCAGCCTCTGGAGTAGCTGGGATTACTGGCAAGTAGCATGAAGCCTGGCCTGATAGTTGAATTTCATAATACTTTTCATTATGTTTGAATCCTAATATGGTGAAGAAGCATACATGGTCCTAAGAATGGTATATAAAACCTGTGAGGGGCTGGGATTATGGCGCAGTGGTAGTGTGCTCGCCTAGCACGCATAAGGCACTGGGTTCGATCCTCAGCACCACATAAAAATAAAATAAAGATATTCTGTCACCTACAACTAAAAAATAAACATTAAAAAAAAAAAAAACCTGTGATATTTTGGTGTACTGTGGCAAACCGTATAGTAGTATTTCTACAGTTGCAGATCTGCAAGGGGCTTAATAGGTTCCCTCACTCCCATGAGTTCCCTGAGAGCTTATGTGGCTTTGGACGATCCAGCTTTTGCAGTAAGTGCTAGAGTCAGTATCTGCTTTTTGAACCTGTTTTTAGCTTATCTTTAACATCATAAAAGAGGTGCTGTACATGCCAGCATCATCTTATCATTAGAATAGTATTCTAGAGTTAACTGGAATCAGTTTGAAGTTCTCTATAGGGCTAAGAAACTATTGTATTTAGTACCCAATACTATTTTAGAAAAATACAAGAAAGATCCTTTGAGATGGTGTGTGGTAAATTTCTAAATATTAGCAAACCATGTTATCTGGGAAGTCTTTAATTATTCCTTCGTAAATAACTATATTGGCATGATATTTAACATAAATTTTAAACTTCTTTGGTTTAAAATTTCATTTTAGTTCAATTTTGGTAATTACTGATTATCAAGGAAAATTAATTATGATTCTAAATATTGACATCTTTATAAATTCACCTTTTAACAACAATAATTGCTAGTTCTTTGACAGAAGCTATAGTAAAACTTACCTGTTACTGAGTGAATGAATTGGTTTCTATTATAGGTGAATTTATGAATGAAGAATTCCCAGTAAAACCTGGAAAATTCTGAAACTTATTTCAAAGTTTTATTTTTCTTAAAAACCAACTCAGTCTATTTTTAAAGAACATTGAAGTACTATATTCATGCAAAAGAACCTTTTATTATGACAACTGATTTTTGTTTACTTAAGAGAAGCTGTTGCTAAAATAGTAATGAGGAAGAGTGTAATATAAGTATAGTCATACACCCCTTGCTCTGCAAGTAACCAGAGTGCTATGTATGCAAGTACATAGCACTTATTCAGACTTCTTTTGGAATGTGGAAGTAAAGTCATTCGCATGTTTTTCTCTCTTGTACAGCTTAAAATGATGAATGTGTAATTTCAGTGGAATAAATGGCGTCCAGAGTCACAGATGCTATAGTCTGGTATCAAAAGAAGGTAAGTTAATAGTCAAATCTTTTAACCTTTTAATTGTTTTTATTCCAAAAATTCATGTTTATTTTATGCTATAGATTTCATGTCAAATATTACCTAAAATAATGACCAAATAGATTTTAGGATTTTGAATGGATGGGGGAAGATTATTTTGGTTTTACTTGTGCTTATTTTACTTCTAAATAAATTAGAAAGATGATGCCTAAAAATATTTTTTTCCACATTTTACTCCACATTATTAAAGTAGTTATTGAACTATCAATTTAGTATAAACCAAATCTCCAGGATTATGCGTATAATTAGAATTATATTAAAATATCTCTTGTTTTTATATTTTTCAGGAGAAAGCTAGGATAGCAGAATTGTTATAATTTTATTACTGTTTTATGACAAGAGTTTAGTTTTCAGTATGTATTCACTGAAATTATTGTTCAACAGCTGAATTTTTTCAGTAAAATAAGCTATTGAGCATTGTATTTTCCAAACTGAAGTATTAAAATGTTTATTTTGATGTTTCAGAATTAGTTGTCATAATTACTCAATGTCATTCTATATATTCCAAAATAAGTTTATCAATGCAATGTTTTCCTTATAAAGTCTCAGAGAAAAATGGAGCCCTTTTGAAAATAGAGTAGTAGAAATAGTAGATTCTTTACTCTTAGAGTGTTTATAATCCTTGAAACATATGCTGTTTTCTGTTACATATTAAGATTTTTAGTATATATAGTGAATTATGTTTGTTTTCACATCTTAAAACCTTTTTGATGCATTATTACAGATTTCTATTACCAAAATATAATTATATATTTAAATATTTTTCCCTGTGAGGAAAAATCAGACAATTTTTAAATTTAGTTGAATTGAAAGTAAGTGGTAATGAAAACATTTTAAAGATTAGAAAAACCCAAGAACATAGTCTGTCTTTGGATATGATATCAATACTTTTATTTAAGTACTAGATTGAAAGTATTGATTCTGACATGATTAATTCAGTCTTTTGTGGTTCTATATTAATGTCATGTCTGCTTTTAAATTTCTAATCAGTGAGTTTACTTAGTTAGCTGGAGAGATAAATAAAAGAAAAAAATTAAAATTTTTACATATCTCTTTGAGTTTTTCTCTTTCCTCATTTACTTCTGGAATTTCCTAATTTACTTTCTCTTTCTTGACATTACTTCTGGAAGTAATGTTTTTAAAAACATTTTGTCTATCTGGCTTTTTATGTTAAACATTTAAAACTTTATTGAAGGCCATTTATAGAACATAGTTATCTGGCTGACATTTCTTGAGTTTGGAGAGCTTGAAATATTATACTCATGTATAGTTAGCACAGTAATGCCTGTCTTATTTGAGAGTCATTTACCTAGCAGCTTCAGATATGCATCCAAAAAATTCTCCAGAGCAATCATAACAAATGTCACAAAATATACCAGCAAATTTCCTCACATATGTACGTAGTTACCAGAACCATTAACAAGGTTTCATCTGATCAATTTTCTTTTTGCTTTTAAATTTGGTTTACTTGAAGAAATATACATGACTGCTTTGAAAGATTATTGTTTCAAGGCTTATTGGAAAAGAAAAAAAAGAAGAAGAAGAAGAAATAGCAGGCTCCAGTACTACAGTATTTTTCCCTATCCTTGCCAGCCTCTGATTTCTGTTGCCCAGGGACAATCATTTTAAATTCCTTACGGTTTAGTGTTTTTCAAACCAAAATCCTGTCACTGCTCATTCCTAGTAGGGGACTGAGGAGAACAATTGCAAATATGGGGCATGATATTTTGGTTTTCATAATTATTTTGGGGGGAATATTGGCATTTGTGGGTAGTAGTAAGACACTAAATGCCATAGTTTTCTAAATTAGGGTCTGTAACCTTTTTCTGTGAAGGCCTAGCTAGTAAATGTTTTAGTTCTTGAAGTCTGTAAACACTCTTACAAATAGTCAACTCTACCATTTTAGCACAAAATTTGCCATAGACAATATGTACAATGAATCACTTGGCTGTATTCTCATAGAACTTAATTTACAGAAACAGACCAAAGAACTAGATTTGCTTAGTTGCTGACTTCTGCTCTATGGCAGCCTCATGTATGTGCAAAATGTAATAGTGTCCTGATGGTTTTTTTTTTTTTTTTTTTTTTTTTGGTGCTGGGGATTGAACACATGGCCTTGTGCATGCAAGGCAAGCACTCTACCAACTGAGCTAAATCCCCAGCCCTGTAGTTATATTTTTAAACATACCTAACTTGTCTTTTCTTGGTCATTTAATTGTAGATGTTACTTGTTGATTTCTTCCTGATCTTATGATAAGGATTTAACTTTTTAAAATAAACTTCCCTCACAGCCGCCACCTCCTCCTGTCCCCTCAGTGACTAAAAAGTTTGGTTAAATCAGTGTTCACTGCTTACATTATTATGTTTGTGTACGCATCATTTTAACTGTATCCTGTAATGTATTGTAATTATATATTCAGTCTGCTACTTTTTTTTTTTGGCTTCGTTTTTTGAATTCTTCTCCAAAATCTCAGATAGAACTTTCAGACTTCTTTTGTTATAGTTGGTCACATTTAGGTGTTCTTTCAGTTCATTTTTTCCTTTCTTGGGAACAATCCTCCTAAAACTGTCTTTCCTCCTGTGTTCTACTGGATGGATTGTTCTCACCTCTTGCCCAATGTTTTTTATCTTGATATTTTCTTTTGTCATTAGCCTGAGAGTTCTCTTTATTGCTCTTAAGTTATATAGATTTGCTATTCTCTCGAGCTTATTAAAAAAAATTCTTTTAAACATACTTATGCATCAGTGAAAAGAAGGCTTAAGTCCTGAAACTGATATTTGCTTACTCTTTAACCTTTGGCAAATAATTGTATTTCTTTGAACTTCAGTTTCCACTTCTATTGACTATATAATGGCCTTAACCTCCTTTCAATCATGGATCATTTTGAAATTGTGATGAAATTTTGAGAAGAATGTGTATGATGTTCACACACAAATTGTCACTTCTGATTGGGAACATAGGTTAAAATGTCCTGGATTAGAATATTTAAAAAGTTCTGATGTTCTTTACTTTTGTGACTATTACTGGGTAGTATCACTATAAATAAAAATGAAGAACATTCACCTTCATTTTCTTGAATATTTATTTAACTCACTATAGAGTTACCTTTCTCTACTGGAAAATGGTGACATTTTCATATTTTTCTTTTGAGTACTGATTACCAGCTAGTCCCAAAAACCATTATGTGTAGACTCTTGAACAATGAACTCTAATATCAGATGTGAAATTTCTAGAGAAAATAAAAACAAATTATTTTAAATTGTACATACATATTAGCCAGGTGTGGTGGCACACACGTGTTAATCCCATTGGCTCAGGAGGCTGAGGTAGCAGGATCACAAGCTTGAGGCCAGCCTCAGCAACTTAGCAATGAGTGTAGCAACATCAGCTACACTCCTACTTTTTGTTTTTCATCAAGACCCTGTCTCATGTATGTGTGTGTATAAAGTAAAATAATCATTACAAAAAATAAAATGTATATAGTATATAAAAATTTAAGTATCAGGTATTTTTAATAAATTGTGTGGTTTGAGATTTTTGAAGGCTCTTAACTAATTTTAAACTTAATTGTGTACCATAATAGCCATCATAATCATAAATAATTTGGAAGTTCCTATTGTTACAAAGTAATTTTCAGTTATTATCTTGGAAGAATATTCATGTGACAAGAATGGTAATAGGAGAAATTAGGATGTTTTTGGTTAATAATGGGCTGTTGAGTGTTTTTTATAACAAAATACTCTGCCTTTGTGTTTCTAGTTTATCATTTCTTTCTTTTCTTTTTTGTTGGGAGGGATAATGGGAATTAAATCCAGGGGTGCTTAACCATCAGCTACACTCCTACTTTTGTTTTTCATTTTGAGACAGGATCTCACTAAGTTGTTTAGGACCTTGCTAAGTTGCTGAGGCTGCCTTTGAAATTTGTGATCCTCCTGTCTCAGCCTCCCTAGCCACTGGGATTACAGGCAAGATAATCTGAGGGAAAAACTGTCCTGTATCTTCTTCTGGCTTCTGGTGAGCAGTGTTTGGTATTTCATCATTGTAGGTGCATTCTTCCAATCTCTGCATCCATCTTCACATTGTCTTCTTTACTCTGTTTCTGTGACCTATCTGCTTCTTGTAAGGATAGCACTCATTGGATTTAGGGTCCATCCAAGATAAGAGCTCATTTGAAATCCTTGATTGCATTTACAAAAAGCCTATTTCCAAATAGGATAACGTTGTGAGATTGTAGCAGACACTGTTCAACATGCTGCAGAAGGATATAGCTAAAGCATATACTGTCTTCAGTGAATTCCATATGGAAATGTTTAGATTTATTTCTTCTGAATAGCCATATCCCATATGACCAGCATAGAACTAAGTAAGACAATATGAGGATACTAAATATTTTCTTCATCTTCTTAGAAGTTAAGATTGTCAACCATTTAGTCTCTCCTGTATAAAGTATTAAGGGATGTTTGTGCTGAATTAAGTTTTGTGCTTTTAGTTATTATTAAGTACATAAATACTTAGAATCATTATCTAAAATCTATTATGATATTTGCTGTCTTATTATAATAAAAATAGCATTTTACTTTTTTAAAAAGTACATGTAAGTTAAAGCAGGGTTTACTTTTCTCAGTGTTCTGTTTTGGAGGGTTGTCAGATCTACTTTGTGATAAAATTATTGTCTAACTCTTAATGCCGACTGATAGTTTCTGTGAGGTCCAAAAATATTGAATATAAAAATATGCATTTAAGTGTCTACAAAATATTAATCCATTGTTTCATTCATAAAGTTGTAGCACCTATGCTGGGCACAGTTGAGCACGCCTGTAATCCTAGTGGCTTGGGAGGCTAAGGCAGGAGGATCGCAAGTTCAAAACGAGCCTCAGCAAAAGCAAGGTGCTAAGCAACTCAGTGAGACCCTGTCTCTAAATAAACTACAAAAGAGGGCTGGGGATGTGGCTCAGTGGTTGAGTGCCCCTGAGTTCAATCCCTACTATGCAAAAAAAACAAAACAAAACAAAAAAAGTAAGTTGTAGCAGCTAAGTTCAAGTGTGAAGTTTTAAAAATTCAAATTCATTGAAAACAAATGTTTGAAATTTTTTTTTTCAGTAATTACTTCAGGCTACTGAAAAGCCATCCCTTTCTTTTTGTATTTGGGCTAATTTTATACAACAGTTTAGATTGATGATGTGTTGGAAAAGATATGAGTTTTCTGAATAATCCTAGGTTAGGGACTTTATTTACTAAACTAGGGTGAATTTCTTAATTTACCTAAGCTTATTTTCTTTAGTAGTACACTAAAGTAGTGTGTACAGGTACTACTAGCTCAAAAAGAGAAATTGTGAGAAGAGAATCCTTTTAAATCAAGAAGCTTTGGGGTATATTGCATAATATGATGACTGTAGATAACAGTTATGTACTGTACATTTTTAGAAGCTAGAAGAAAGGATTTTGAGAGTTTCCACCATTAAGAAAAAGAATAAATGGGGCTGGGTTGTAGCTCGGTGATAGAGTGCTTGTCTCGCACACATGAGGCACTGGGTTCGATCCTCAGTACCACATAAAAATAAATAAATAAAATAATTTATTATTTTAGTTATAGATGGACACAAAATATTGTGTCCATCTATAACTAAAAAGAATTAAAAAAAGAAAAAGGATAAATATTTGGGGAGATAAATTTGTGTAACCTGATTTAAATATTATGTAATATATACATACATTGAACATTACATGCTGCCTCATTAATATATGCAACTTCTATATTTTTGTGTTAAGTTAAAAAAGAATCTTTTAAGATGGCTGTGATGATAAAATTAGACTTATAAACACTAAGCACAGTGCTTAGTGTATAGTAGTTACTCAGTCAACAATACTATAGCAGTTCCCTTCCCTTCTCTTCACTTTTGCTGAATATGGACTGTTATTGATAATATACTTAGTTCCTTAAAGGTTGTGGTTAATTTTTTAAAACTGAACATTTCTGTATCTGCTAAAAAAGGAAAAATAGCATTAGAGAAAGTGGTCAAGTTTCTTTTGTATTTTTTGAGAATTCTATACTTATTGCTGTCTTCTCTCTCTTTGCTTTAATTTTCAGCACAAAATAGGTTTTCTTTGCTGTGTCATTCTTTATCTGGAATCGTATGGAGTACTTTGTTTTCATGGTAAAGAGTAGTATTTTGGGAAGGAACAAAGCAAATAATTCATTAGAAAGTGAATAGTATAGATACATAGAAGGACAGATACAGTTTAAGCTTATCACCATCTTATTTTACACGGTAACTTTAAGGAATGCACTATGCCATTTGGTAAACTTATCAGCTATCTTTTTTTAAATGACCAAACTTTCTTTTAAGTTTGACTGTTTCCAAAACCTCTTTGACACTGCAAATGGAACAGAAATGATCATTTCCTAATGTTATCCCTGTTTGTGATTAATATCATTGTCTGTTATTTAAAGCTTTGATCTATCTGTCCTCCTTTGTTGTGAATTTTCACTTGTATACCCTTATCTTGATTTTGTTGTTTAATCGATTAGTAGAATTGTTGGTAAAAGAATTACATTTCTCTAATGCAGAACCTGAGAAAAAGCTTCTCTTTGGGTCTCCAATGAAATGATTTTGCTATAATTCAGCTCATTCCATGATTCAGAAACCCTCATTTTTTTTCCCCCTCCTAAAGCTATCACTGAGTTTACCTTGTGCTAGAATCTAACTTTTTACTAAAGAATCAGAAATACAGAATGGCTTTAAAGGTAACTTAGAAATGAACCTTTCTAGTATCTTCATTTCAGAGATGAGAAATAGATACTGAGAAAGAAGGGAGCTCAAGGTATTGTTTTGTCCTCCCCCACCCTTTAACCTGATCTAGAGATTTCGTCAACTGTACCATGAGTTAGAGTTTCTTTTTGAGCTAATGGTACCTATACACAGTGTAGATAGCAGAATCAGTTCCCATGAGCAAAGAAAATGGAAAAATAGAAAAAAGCCTTACACTGTTCTCTAGTGATATCCTTCCGAACTATTACAAGGTAATATTTACAGATTTGAAAGGTCATATGCTTTACTTCTGAATATAAAGGTACTGGGTTCACTAAAATAATATTAGTAGAAAATTCTTTATCTGTATTTAAATTTTTTTGAGATAGCTTTTCATCACTTTCAGGCATTATGAATACATAAACATCCAAATACTTAATCTCTTAGTAGTTGAATATTTGGTAATAGAAGATTTTTGTTTTGCAAGTGTCTTGGAATGTCAGAAACAGGAATTTCTACATGGCACATAACTTTTTGGAAATGCTGTAGTCATTTGCTTATTTTTTTTTTTTTGATACATCAGTCATTCCATTAAATGAAAGCACTCTTTGCCTACAGCAGTTGTCAGAAACAGTGCCTAAATATTAGTTATTTTTACAGAGGTATAAGGAGATCCAAGAAACGATATTTGAATAAAGTTATTTAATGAATACAGCTTCTTATACCTGTTAGGTATTAGAAGAAAAACTATGACATACTGGAAAACTAGTTTCTAACCTTGTTTATACTCTGCTGAGTAAATTTAAAATAGAGGTATTAGTCAAGGATATATTTGCCAGTCAAATTCCAAATATCTTGCATTCAGTTTATCTTTAACCACAGAACAGACATAGTGGTAAAATAAGTTGGTACATTACCAATTAGGCAAATATGCCAGCTTTGAAACGCTTGAAAGAGATTAAAACACTGTTTTTAGCCTGTCATGTATTTATAGTTCTATAAAGAATGACATTTACAAATGCTGTTTAACAGGGTAACTTAGAAACTAAATTGTTCTCTGCCAAATACCCTGGAGAGTTTATTAAAATAAAATCTGTTTGATTCAGTACCCAGGATTGATTCAGAGAATGAAATGCTGGGAGGTATGTAACCTAAAAGTTTCCCATTTGAACTTTTACACAGATTAAAATCCTTATTAGGATGTATTTTACCTGTATTAAGTAAAATATTGCTTCAGTTTGCTTTCTGCTTTTGGTGTCTCTACTCTCCTCCCTCCCTGTGATGGCATTAGAATTATAAAGAGTACTAGCTTACCTGGTTTGTGGAGAAGGAGATTATTGCAATCTCTATAAACAGGTAAAAGAAGTATATAAAGAGGAAGTTAGTAAGACGGTCTTACTAAAATTTAATTTTTTTAGACTTTTGACAAATGCAGATGAAGTCTTATTTTTCCAGCCTTCCAAATGGTAGGCAGGGGGATATATATATATATTTTTTTTTTTAGTACTGGAGATTGAACTCAGGGGCACTCGACCACTGAGCCACATCCCCAGCCCTATTTTTGTGTTTTATGTAGAGACAGGGTCTCACTGAGTTGCTTAGCGCCTCGCCGTTGCTGAGGCTGGCTTTGAACTCGTGATTCTCCTATCTCAGCCTCCCTAAGTGCTGGGATTACAGGCTTGCGCCACCGTGCCCGGCAGGGGGATATATTTTTAATTACTGCTTTTTTTTTTCCTTTTTTGTCTATCCTGACACTTTGTTTTATGGTTTATTTTTATCTACTAGTAGAAAACTGGTGGAGGCAGGGGACAATCATTAAGTAGAGGTTCATTATATTGACTGAATATAGGGAAAATTCAATACATTTAATTTTACTAGTAGTTTTATTTTTAGAATAAAAGACTTTTATTATCAAGACACACTTTCTCTCTCTTCCTCCCCTCCCCTCCCCTCCCCTCCCCTTCCCTTCCCTTCCCTTCCCTTCCCTTCCCTCTCCTCTCCTCTCCTCTCCTCCCTTCTCTCCCCCAAAACTAATGTCTTGGTGGTATTTGTACCCATGTACATTTGAATAATATTTATGATGGGCCTGTATGTCTCGGGCACTGAGTTCTTATGATAGGTCTATATATATAAGAAACTGATTCATAGAAGAACTAATGTAAATAACTATTGTATTTTATGGTTAAGTGTTAACAACAGTATTAACTTTAAAGTGCTATGGGAACTCATACAAAGTTTTCTCTAAATTTGTTTCTCCAATCACTATTCTGTTACTGCTTTTATTTTCTACATATTTCTCAAATCTTTCATGATTTCCCTTCATTCTTATTCTAGTTATTTTTCCCTCATACCCACAAGAGTGATTTATCTTAAACAAAAATTTGACCTTGTCAACCTATTTAACATTCTAAGGCTTCCTCTCACATATGATATAAATTTCAAACTTCTTCACAAAATCTTTAAGGATCTTTCTGATCTAGTTCCAATTACTTTATAGACTCATTGCTTACCCCTTTCAGCCTTTAACTTTTCTTAACGTTTTCTTTTGGTGGTATTGGGTATCAAACCCAGGGGTACTTTACCATTACCTAAATCTCCAGCCCTTTCTAAAATTTATTTTGAGATAGGGTCTCACTAAGTCCCTGAAGGTGACCTAGAACTTGTGAACCCCTTTTCTGAGCTTCCAGAGTCCCTGGGATTACTGATATGTGCTGCCATGAGGGAGATAATTTTTCTTATCTTCTAATACCATCCCCCAAACAAATACAGTTATTTGGAGTCTCCCCATGCTGTTTTTCACCTTGGTGTTTGGATTGCCCACTTCTTTTATTTTTTTTTTTCTTCTTCACGCTTTTCTGCTTTTTAAAATAAAATTTAAACTAACTCTAATTGGTCTTTAAAACTCAAAAATGGGCCTGGTGTGGTGGTGCACCCTTGTAATCCCAGCAATTAGGGAAGCTGAACCAGCTAAATTACTGAGGCTGGCCTTGAATTTGGGATCCTGCCTCAGCTTCCTAAGTTGCTTGGATTATAGGTATATGCCCTAGAGTTCTTTTTAAAAAGTGTTTGCAAAGTAATGTAGTAATTGCCTAGCATCCTACAAAGGACAACACTGTATTTTGTTTATAATTATTATTATGAACTCTTGGCTTTAAAGGTATTTGATGTGTTTCATCCTGTTGGAGTTATTGTCCTTAATGATTGTTATGTCTTGGTTTCTGAGTCTCTTTGTCTTGGTTTCTGAGTCTCTTTGATGTGACTAGTAATATTTGACTGTATTCCTTGAGGAAACAAAGTTAAATGGAATTTTGTCAGGATAGACAAAAAAGTTAAATGGATCGTGCCTGCATAGGGGCAGATACAGGAAAAACTACAGAGAGATCTTGATCCTTTTCTACCATCCTAGATATAAATATCCTGAATAGTGCATGCTATGTTCATGCAAAACTAAATGCATTCTACTTAGTCTAACAACAGTTCCATGAGAATCTCTTTTATATCAGTTAGTCTTCTACCTTTGTTACAATGGTATTGGTTTATCCTAGCACTTATCACAGCCTGACTTGAAGTACAGTTAATCTTCTCGGCTAATACGTGAGGGTAAGAATTATTATCTACATTATTTCAGGATCTTACCTGAATGTTGGTTCTTGATAAATGTTTGCTGCTTTGATAACAGTGCTATCAGAAGACAATATTCATATTGCATTTTTAGTTTGTATAGTCTCCTTCATTCTTAAATTGAGTACCATGATTATATTAGGTATTAAATGTAATACTTTACCCTACATAACATTTCTCAAAATGTATTCTGCATAGTGTTAAGAAACATTAATAGAATAAAAGAATTTTGCAGTTAAATCAGTTTGGGAAATAATGAGTAAGGCAACGGTAAACAAATTTTATGATTATGGGATTTTACAATGCAAATAATGTGCAGTGTGACAGTGTAAGTGACAGAGAAAACATTTCTAGTTTTTTTTACTTATTTTTTTTCTGAGTATTCATATGGACATACTTAGGAAAATACTGATCTGTGTATAACAAATTGCACAGAGTGTGGTACAGTGGAAGGACATGTAATTGAAAGTCAGAACTTGGATTTCTGTCCCCAAATACTAGGTTGAAAACCCTCTGATGTCTGTTCAAACCTCAGTTGTCTCAGTAATAAAAGAACTAGTGGTTCATACAGTATAAGATTACAACTTCTTTACAGTGTGTTTGACCAAGATTAGTATGTTGGCACAGTTTTATGTAGATAAATGGTTCATTCTCAATTTAATAAATACTATAAATGAATATTTGACTTCTTCCTCTGCTCAGTTCTCTGTAATTCTACATAGTGAAGATAAAGGTCTAACTTCTATACGCCTACCTGAAGTCATCCTTAGTAGAAATTCTGGAACTACCTGGATTCTTGCAATTACAGCAGCCCATTTCTTCTCCCCCTCCTCCTCCTCCTTCATCTCCTTCTCCTCCTTCCCCTTCCTCTCCTCCTCTTCCTCCTCTTCTCCTTTTTTTGAAAACCAGCTTTATTGAGACCTATTTGGTGTCTAAGAAACTGCATCTATTCAAAATATATAATTTGAGAAGTTTTAAGCAAAATATTTCTTGACCAGTGATGGCAGTGATTAAAGTTTCTTACAATTGTATTCTGGATAACTTAAACTAAGCACCCAACAGTTTATCTTAACTTTTTCATCATTTTAATTTTACCTTCTGTAAGTAATTGGAAGGAAGCCAAACAAATTTTGGACAAGTCAAACCTGTTTTATAGTCTCATTTCTTAAAATTTCTAATGACCAGCTTTGGGAGGCTGAGATAGGAGAATCGCAAGTTCAAAGCCAGCCTCAGCAATGGCAAAGCACTAAGCAACTCAGTGAGAACCTCTCTCTAAATAAAACACAAAATGGGGCTGGGGATGTGGTTCAGTGGTCAGGTACCCCTGAGTTCAGTTCCTGATACCAAAAAAAAAAATTTCTAATGAATGAGCAGCAGTAATGTGTTAGGCTTTTTAAAAATACAAAGATGTTTAAATAACTAAGACAGGTTAATAGTCTTGGCGTTTAAATTGCCTTAAAACTATTTCTGCTATTTATAGTAAACTTTGAAATATGTAAACAAGGAAGCTGCTATAGTCTTGATTCATATTATGTACACATGATTTAGTCAAGGTCATGTTTTAGAATATTAAACCAGAATATATCCTATGATGAATATTGAAAGAATGCAAATAGGAAAATACATTCTTTCCTTATGCTGAAATATGAAAGAGGAAGCATTAGTATTAATTGAAATGACATAATAGCTAACATTTATAGCGCTATTTGTTAACTATTGTTAGTTCCATGTGTATTAGCACATTTAATCCTTATAATTACCTTCTAAGTATAATAATATTATCTACTTTACATACTTTTTGAACTAAGTAAGTTGGACTTCATGAAGGTTTTGTATATATTTTACTTGCTTTCTTAACAGGTTCTGACTGCTTCCCTGCTGATAAGAAAACAAATAGAGTCAGTAGAAGTATCTGACAATGTTTAGGCATTGAATGCCACCCTTTCATGCACCTTTTGGTGATGACAGCCAAGACAAGAAAATATAGAATTATTTTTGTGTAGGGATGTGAATTAAATTAGTGATGGATACAGATTCAGCTGTAGAACCAATCAGTCTGAATTTGAATTCCTGTGTTCTGCCACTTCCTGTTTAACCATGGACTACCTTAGTTTTTATAACTATAAAATAGTGATAGCAGTAATATCTACTTCATAGTATAGAGGATTAAATAAATTAATCTGTTGAAAGTGTCTGGCATTTGATAAGAAAAATTCTTTTTTTTTTTTTTTTTTTTTTTTTGGTACCGGGGATTGAACTCAGGGGTACTCGACCACTGAGCCACATTCCCAGCCCTATTTTGTGTTTTATGTAGAGACAGGGTCTCACTGAGTTGCTTAGCACCTCGCCGTTGCTGAGGCTGGCTTTGAACTCGCGATCCTCCTGTCTCAGCCTCCCTAAGTGCTGGGATTAC